>CAJVSB020000077.1:0-90939 GCA_911865555.2 Thlaspi arvense
CCCAACTCACCCAACAAAAAAAAAAAAGGCTCCCTGTGCTCGTGCCCTAACCTCTCCTCCAATAATCGGTTTCTCAGCAATCAACTACGTCGGAGTTTTCTCCATCATCGGCAGTGGAAGACGGCGAGGCCACTCTGTGAAATTGAAACGTAATACATCTCTCTCTCCCTCTCTCTCTCTCTCACACACACACGCACGCGCGCGCTCGCGCCACTCTGTGAAATTGAAACGTAGTACATCTCTCTCTCTCTCTCTCTCTCACACGCACACACTCACGCACGCGCGCGCGGATAGAACACAGACTCCAGTGGGTTTTAACAGTGTCTAGTTAGTACACTGGCAGTTGGTTGCTCGGCCAGTGAATTGAGTTTGCCTCTAATCTGTCTGACCTAAAATGGGGAAGCTCAGAAAAATATTGCATTCAAATTCATCAATTTTGTTACTGTTGTTGTTTTTTTTTTTTTTCCGGCTTCACAAGCATGCATAAAAACTTAATTTAGCATCCCATGGCTCTTATGTGATTTTCCAAATCTGGGGTTGTGTTGCTCTAATAACACAACAACTTTGCGAACAAGTTAATAATGTAGCTCTGGTGCCCATGAAAAAACTTTCGACACCAATCTTGGGCGAAGGAAAAACACCGGCTATGATTTGGTTTATTTATTTCTTCTATTGGTTTTGTTTAATGTTCCTGTTATATGAATATGAATTCTATAGCTTGGTTTGTGGTTTGTATTACCCGTTTACCCTTTTTCATTCCTTGTTCAAAAGCATTTGAAACAAACAATGGATCTAGAGAAACTAATATTATGCTATTTGTAGTTACATTGGAGTTAAATTCTTTTAAAGTCAAAAGTCGTTGTTGATACCCTTTTTTGAAGAAGAAATAGGGCAGAAACAGCCCAAAGGAGCACAAAAGAAACAAAACAAAGAAGAAATTGATGCCCTTATAACAAAGACAATGACTATTAACAGAATATTTGTTGTTTCATCTGTAGCAATATAGTAGAACTTAGATAGGATACTGTTGTTATTATTTACTTCACCAGGTGATAATTCTGTTGCAAAGACCTGTGCAGGAATTTTCTTGTATGACATACATATCTTCTGAATGAGCTTATTATTTTGTTGCAGCATAAATTTGCCACCATGTCTTGGTGCACGATTGAGTCTGATCCTGGTATGGTTTGCCATTTATGTTTATTCTTTTTGTTCAAATATTCACGGATCCATTTCTCTCTTCGCATAATTTTCTGCAGTGGTTCTGGTTTTTGATTATAGATCTTTTGTTGGCTGTAGCGAGTTTGTCATTTATAATATTGTGAATACTGCAATAAGTATTGCTTGTCAAGATCAAAGGTTTTTTTTTATCCATTTTTACGAGTCATGGTGATAGTACCAAAATGGCATGCATCTAGGACCATGTTCATGTTGCTCCCAACTATTTTTTTCAGTGTATTGGTTTAACTGGCTGCACCTGAGTAACAGGCTGTCAAATTATATACTTCTTCAGTTTTTCTCATTCTGAACGACTAAAGTTAATGGATGGGAATTTTTAAATGGTTTAACATGTTATTTTTTAGCTAGCATAGTTTCAGGACATTATCTATTGGCCCATTACATAGGCCAATTACCCCTATTGGAACAACATATCTCTTTTCACATGCTTGTGAAAGGTAGTTTTCTGGTGTTGTGAACCTTGTCATAGTTGACTGTGCTGTGTAAACAAATTTCTCTCCGTCCCTCTCTATCCTTCCTTCTCTTGATATCCTCATCCTCAATCTCAACTGTAGATGAGGATGGAAAGAAGGGCTAAGTTATAAGCAAATCGACATGTTGACTCATTATCCTAGTACTTTAGTCAACAACTTTGAACTAGCTAGTTTCTTCCAACCATTTTTGGGACTCGTTTCCAATAGAAGTGTGTTCTCATATACCCCAGGGAAGATCCGGAAGGTTGGGGACTGAATTGTCTAATCACATGCAGAGGAAATCTGGTGAGAGGTTTAGACTATTATTTTCCCATATTTTATATGGCCCAGTGACCTTTTGTGCTAACTCTTCTATTGTTTGAACTCGTTTTCTCATTTGCAATGAGGCCACTTACAAGGCTGCTAACTGGACTAGGTTTTACTAAATTATAAGAGTATAGCATTGGTGCTGAGCATGAAAAGCGGAAAAGGGATATCTTGAAACTTGGAATAATCATGGAATTTTGTATGATCATGGTTGGGGTTAATTGTGAATTATCATGTAATACAAGGTTAGAGAGCTGCTGTGTTTATAAAATGTTAATTTTTGAAGTTTTGGTGTCAAGGATATTTGTAAAATTTCAGGTTTCCAGATTTGCATATTAGCCTGATCAATTAGTTTATTTGAAGGTGTCAAGATATATTATTTGGTATATTTGGAGTCTTTGTTAGATATGTAATATTTTAGTTAGTGAAAGTTTTTTAGCTGTTTATCTATTTGATCTTTCTATTTGGGTGGTGAAGAAGATGCATTTTGTGGAATATTGTAAAGCTTTAGAAGTTCTTTTTAATGCAATTGTGTAGCCTTATCTAGAGGGTGATTACTAAGGAAACATAGGTGGAATTCTTAGGGCTACCTCTCCTATTTCATCTTCACAGATCAGATACTGCTTTTGGATTACTATTTGTAGCAATGTTTTAAAATCCAGGCTAGTGATCAAACCTGTAAGGTTATTTTGTCACGGTTCAACCGCTGGTCAAACCGGTTGATAATAAAAAGTATTTAAAAATTCAATAAGTTGAATATAACTAAACAGTATATTTTTCTTTAAATTTTGTATGGTACTCAAGGCTATAGATGGTATGGCAACATTAATATATTTTTTATTATTATTTGCTCATTTCAAAATTAAAATTATATATATAAAATTTAATTAAAAATTTTAAGAAATTATGTTTTTTGACAATCTAATTTTTACTATTTTTATATTCTTTTTAATTTTTAATTTTTTTGAATATTTAAATTAAATGAAACGTATTGTAAAAAATTATTAAAATATTTTTCTAAAATGTATTAAAAAATTTTTTGTAAATTTTTTATACACTTGTATATAATTTTTTAACATAATTAAATTAAATAAAAATTAATTTTTTAAAACTATATATATATAAATATATATAGAGAGAGAGAGAGAGTGGGGGGGTTGAAAATTTTGAACCAACCTGGGGGGGGGGGGTGAGAGAGAGGTGGGGAGCAGTTTTATTTTAACTGGTTATAAAAAACTGGTAAAAAAACCTGGCCGGTTTTGCCGGCTTTGACGGTCTAATTTTATTTCCAGTTTTAGGTATCATCCTGACAGTTTATTAGGCTGCTTCACGATTGAATTGGTTGAACTGGCTGGTTTGGTCCAGGTTTTAAAACACTGATTTGTAGTGCCATTAAAGTGCCCAAAAAGGGAGCCTCTTATCCTCTCTTGTCTGTTTTCTTCTCTTGATTAACTGTTTACAGCCTAAAAACTGTTTCAAAATGGCTGCTTTCTCTTCTTTTCATATCTTAAACCTCTCTCTTTGGACTTCTGTTTTAAAACCCTAGCCTGCTTTACATAAAACAATGATTAGATCTTTCCATGCATCAATATTGGAAAACCATACAGAGGAAATTATTACCCAATGCGTACCCATTCAGCACAATTTTGATAAGTTCAAGATGCAACAGAAATCCTAGTGTCCGAATAATCTCATCGTTACTGAACATTATGGAGTGAGTAACTTGTATGCTCTTCGATCACAGGATGGTTCAAGATTATTCATTAGTGTCAAATGGATGTAAATATTGAGAGGATTCACTTCCACAGATGGTATGTCTTTTAGATGGATGGGGATCAAAATGAAGCTATTGCATGTTGTTAAAAATCCTATGATAGCTTCTTTATTCTTTTTTTTTTTTTTTTTTTTCCTTTCTTATGACCTTATAAATGTCATGTTTTTTACATGATGTTTGGTATGAGATTGTGGTCTGCAGGCTTAAAGCAAGGAGCATGGAAAGCTACCTTGCCTTATCTTTCTTTTCTTGTCCTCACTTCTTGCTGCCTTCATTTCTGTGGATGTATGTGATACTAGATTATAACCCCCATGAATGTACACTATAATTGAGAATCTTTTGAAAAAAAACTTGCACTTTGTTTTATTTATGTATTTTCCCAATTCCATCAGACTCTGCACAAAGTGGACAGCATATTGCTTTGTGCTAGTAAATATTCTCTCACACAGGCCAGCATAGGTTTAGAAAATGCAGCTGTGCTTATGTAACTTGAAAATTTAAATGCAAGACAGTGAGGCACCAAAAGTGTATGGTCCGCAATGGGTTGCAGAACTCAATCCTAGTTAAGACAGAGTGGATTGTATTTTTCTATTATGCCAAGTCATAATAATAATAAGGAAAAAAAAGCTTTCATTACTTGTTTGGTTCTTACTACTTAATAGTCCCGACTCCTATCAATATATAGTCCACAATATGAGCTAGAAATCTGCTCTTTCATTTAACGATTCTATTGTTCCATTAGGTCTTTTTCATTGGCATTTAATTGTTGTAATGATCATCGTTGTTTAGGTTGAAACTATTTGTTTGCCTTGCAGGTGTTTTTACTGAACTTATACAACAGATGCAAGTAAAAGGCGTGCAGGTAACGTGATTGCATGATTTGTTTGCTACTATGCCTTCTGTATGTCACTGTTCTGCTATTTCAATGAATGTTGTTATGGGTGGTTCTGTTGGATGAGGAATATCTCATTGCAACTACTCAAATTTGGTGCTCTTGAACACTGGAATTGTGTACCCAACCATTCTCATTCATAATGATTAATAATCTCGTCATCAATATTAATCAGTGACTAATGCACCTTTCACCTTTTTTATTACGGATTGTGGAAAGTGGCACTTCTGATAAGATTATTTGTGTATTCTTATAGACAATGATGATAGTTTCACAGTTTGGTTCATTATCATTCCTTGTAGCTGCTCAAATAATTAATATTGCAAAGCAAAAAGCATCTAAGCCAAGTTTTTTTCATATAAAAAATTTTATTGCTATGCTTGATTGATTGTGATCCTCAGAGAATTAAGGATACATAATTAAAACCTGCAGGAGTGTGAGACTTGTTTTTGTAGAAAACTTGAAATGATTACGTGTGATGTGATATGTTTTGTTAATCTTTTTCAACATGAAGTTGTGCTGGCTGGGGATACTAACTATGTTTTAGTGGCTGTGAAGCACATATTCTACTATGACTTATAATAAAGAGAAAATTGTTGGAGTTTCTAAAAAATTGTTGGAGCCTGATATTGTGTGTTTAATGCTAACATCAAATAATGCCAATGTTTTTATACCCATTCTTTGTCATGTTAAAAGTTAAGTGGTATACAAGTAGGCAATTGTTAGGTATGCTTTATTGCATTCAATTTTACGTATTTGATTTTGTTCACAATCAGAGTGCAACTATGAAACATTTCTAGTGAATGTAATGGTTGGGGCAAGACTTAATTTGATTGGTCATTCTATATACATGATGGGGAAATTGATGTTGTAGAGGGAAAAAAATGTTAAGATCTACCTATTTTCCTAACTAATTCTCTTGTTTCTCGACTTTCCAAATAAAATAAACAAAGGTATAATGCTTGTATGTATGGTTATCAAAAAAAAGCGTACGCTTTTACGCTTTTACTCATACCAAACATTTCCGATTATACTTAAAATCTTTTGAGTAAAATCTTGTGAAAACTTACTTAAAAGAGGTAAAAGCTGTAAACTTGCACTTTTACTAGCCACTTTTAATCTTAAGTTCATAATTTGTCATTTGCTGGCCGCTTTCATCCAATAAACTATTCTAGTCTCTATTTCGTGCAAGTAACTTGGTTGTTTTAATTTAATTCCTTATTATTTTTTTTTTGTCTTGTATTCATGTCAACTTTATAGTTGAATATTTATGATTTGGTTATTTTAGTTTGAGCTGTTATTATTATTTATTGTTCATGTTATATCATTTATGTCTATATTCTGTAAAATTATATATAATTTTACAGAATATAGACATAACTGATATAACATAAATAATTACTTAATACTTTTTATGTGTATGAAGTAAAATCTTCGTTTTTACGCTTCGCTTTTACGTTTTCGCCTTTTATAGAGTCCAAACGCTTTTGAGTAAAAATTTGCTTTTGATCCAAATCTATATTTTTGTGTGGCATATTGATGGACCTAGTTAGCAGTAAAACTGGGGTTGAAATGAAACCTTATTAGTTGGATGTGCACTAGCTGTGTGCTGATTCTAACGTAAAGATCAACCTATCTTATAATAGAATAGACCTGTTTTCCTGTCTCCTCTAGAGATTGATTGGCTCATATGGTATTCTCCATTTGCATGTCCAAGCAGGTTGAGGAGTTGTATTCTTTGGACCTTGACTCTCTGAACAATCTAAGGTAGGTCATAGACATGATTTTGATTTGTACTTCAACTTTGAGCTCATAGACATGATTCTAATTATCCATCTTTATTTTGTTACTACAAATTTACAGGCCAGTATATGGGTTGATATTTCTTTTTAAATGGCGTCCTGGTGAAAAAGATGACCGTGTGGTAATCAAGGATCCAAACCCTAACTTATTTTTTGCCAGCCAGGTAAGTTTCCATAAAAACTAGTTCTGTTTGGCTTTGTATTTTGTTTTCTCTTTTCTGTTTTTTTTTTTTTTTTTTTTCATTTTTGTATTTTCAAATGCAGAAAACACTGAAAATCCCATTGTTTTCATTTTGTTTTCAGTTTCAAGCAAAAATTGTTTCTAAAAATTTCTAAAAACAACTTTTTGTTATTTTCTAAAAGTGGGCCTACTTTCTTAAATTCTCCTAAAACAGTTTTTGGAAATGACCTTCCGTGTGGTTTTCTAATTCCAAAAAGAGAACAATGTTTTACAAATGCAAAACAAGTGTTAAATTTTGTTATGCCTTTCATTGCTTTTACAGGTCATCAACAATGCATGTGCAACCCAAGCTATCTTGTCTATCCTTATGAACTGTCCAGATGTTGACATTGGCCCAGAATTATCTGCTTTGAGAGAATTTACCAAGAACTTTCCACCTGAACTCAAGGGTTTGGCTATCAATAACAGCGAAGCCATTCGTACTGCCCATAACAGCTTTGCAAGGCCTGAGCCTTTTGTTCCTGAGGAGCAGAAGGCCGCTGGAAAAGATGATGACGTGTACCACTTCATTAGCTACATACCCTTTGATGGGGTACTGTATGAACTTGATGGTTTGAAGGAGGGGCCCATTAGCCTTGGGCAATGTCCAGGCGGGCAAAGTGACATGGAGTGGCTTCAGATGGTCCAGCCCGTGATTCAGGAACGTATTGAAAGGTACTCACTGGTGGAGCAATATACCAGAACAGTGGGGTCAATTATATCTATGCACATAACTGTGGTTATTCATGCTGCATACAAGCCCAAGTGGGTCAATTATGGTCATTGACCCCCACTGGACTTGATTATATTTTATGCATATAAAAGGATTTTTGATAAGCTTGCAAAATGTTCCTACTGAATCCTACGACTTTGACCCTTTCAAGGAAAATATAAAAGATAAGCAAGTGGTTTTCTAGTAAAATAAAATATATTTACCATATAATCATTTTATAAGTTTTAATAATTTGTGAATACTTCAAATTATTTTTATTTATCATTTTTTATTTATGAATGAAGGTCCTTTTTTTTTTGGTTGATAGTTGTTGAATGGTCGCGCTGACAATTTTCTGGATGTGCCAATGTAGGTACTCTAAAAGTGAAATAAGATTCAACCTCATGGCTATAATAAAGAACAGGAAAGAAATGTATACTGCAGAACTAAAAGAGCTACAGAGGAGGAGGGAACGAATTCTGCAGCAGTTAGGTGTGCTACAGTCGGAGAGACTGGTGGACAGTGCCAGTGTGGATGCACTTAATAAACAGCTTTTAGAAGTGAATTCAGGGATCGAGGGTGCTACAGAGAAAATTCTGATGGAGGAGGAGAAATTTAAGAAGTGGAGAACAGAGAATATCCGGAGGAAGCATAATTACATACCCTTCTTGTTTAACTTCCTCAAAATTCTTGCTGAAAAGAAGCAGCTGAGACCCCTTGTTGAGAAGGCCAAGCAGAAACAAGCAGCCCTGGGTAAATAGAGTTCTGCCATCAAGATATCTTATGTTTTGGAACTAAGGAACTTATTAGCCTTGGATCGTTGCCCAAAAGCTTTTCTATAATCATCATAACTTTCTTCGTCTCTCTAAATTTACTGAATTTGTAATTTACATTGACCCTTTTCTGCTTTACTGTGATCGGTTGCATTATAACTCAATGTAATATTTCATGCTCATAGAGGGTTAATTTATCTCCCCCTTCTTTTCACTATTACGAGGTTAAGACTGAATAATGTTGACGCTTAGCAGATTATCAAGTCTCAAACATCGACCTCTCGTTGAGTCTGCCGGAAAGTGGTGGTCCTGGAATTTTTAGTATTGGCTCCGAGCAGAGGCAGACGTGGAAATTCGTTTTCTTTTTGCAAATTGGACTAAAGAGAGCACTCCGGTGTACGAAGAGATCTCTTGGTTTCGAATCCTTGGACATTTGAATAAATAATATTTATTCATGTGAAAAATAAAAAATTATATAATAACATTTTTGGCTAAAAGGAAATATACACATTATCTTTTGATATAATGAAAATTTTTAAATAGATCTTTGTTTTTGGTCGCTGATTTACAAATTTGAGGTTTAAATTCAAGGCAATATTTCATTCAAATTTATAACTTGCTGGGATGTGTTTGTTTTATATGAACACTCTATTGTTGGGATTATTATTGCATTTTGCATTCAAGTCCCTAAAATATTTTGATTTTTCATTAAAATCTTTGATAACATATTTTTACTTTGTTTACGTAAACTAATTTTATTGATTCTGTCACGATTCAAAAATTGGATTTTTGATTGATACTAATATTAGAATAAATTTCAATCCCGCAAATTTAACGGAAAACTCGGAATCAATTAAACTAAAATCTGATATGAAAATGAAACAAAATTTAATTTAAATTATAACAAAACTATCAACATATCTGCAAAAAAACCTGTAAGTAGTCAAATAGAGTTTCCAAGAGCCTGATAAAAAACCAAATAACTAACTTATTCAATCTAAAAGAAAATGATAGCAAAAATAAGAGACTCCTCTTAAGTAGTAGAACCCGTCGAACTAATAAACTCTAAATTTGGAAAAATATAAAAGGTGAGTGTATAGACTTAGTAAATAATAATATATATTTATGAGAATAAGAGACAGGTATACAAATACAACAGATAAGTTATAGAAAACAGAATTTAATAAAACATTTATAATTCAGGGAGTTCGTAATCTAGAATATAACAAATATTAGAAATCGGATCAGTGACACGAAATATGTTGAAAAATAGAACGGTGATACTTAGTCTGCCAAAAATCAGAACAACAACACCTTAGTTTACCTGTATACAGATGTGCAAGTTAGGATACTTAGTCTAACACTTATTATTGTTAGTTATTATAGTGTTTTAAAATTTGAAATTCTCTTAAAAACAACTTTTCAAAAATAATAAAATAATTTAACAGAATTTTTCATTTACAAATATAACAGAATCAAACGTAAATAATAAATAATTTTTCCAAAACAGTTTTAGAAATCACATATATATATCCCTTATTATGTTTTTATTATAATAGAATTTACTTCAATTTTTTAGAAATAAGATATATAATAAAAAATCAAAATTTATAACAGATATGGAAAGCAAGTAAGTGTTCACAATGCACATTATTACTCAATTAAATCGACGAAAATCAAGAAATTTGATTTTCGTTGACACAAATTGGATGAGAACTCTCTGAATAATTTAAAATTATAAAAATAATAAAATGTCTCATTTTAGGTTTCTAATACATTTAAGAATCAAGTAGATATGATTTCCTAATTAAGAACTCAAGTAGAATTCTAGATTTTCATGCCCAAACTCGTATTAAGAGTACTAAAGTCCCGAATTGGCTTAATAACTATGAACCGAGTAGCATAGTCTTGAATTAGTCTCATAAAACGTAAAACTAGTTTGTTAAACCTTAAAACTACCAAATAAAGTGCTAAACTGGTCATGAACCGACCACTAGAAGGCTGAATTAGCCATTAACAAACCATTAGATCACTAAAACGGTCATAAACCAGCCTCTAATGCACTGAATTGGTTCTAAACTGGCCTGAAAAATATTGAACCGGCCTTATAACTCATTGAATCAGTTGTTTATACATTGATTTGGCCCTGTTTATGCATAGAACCAGCCTGAAATCCCCTAAATCGAGCCTAAAACACACTAAACCAATAATTAAAGACCCTAATCCAACGGTTTAGGGTGTAAACCGACTGCAATCCTAAACCAGCATTAAATCGATTGGTTTAATTGTTAAACTAGCTTATTTTGCCTTGAACTATAAGTGAACCGGTGGTAATTCCTTTGAACCAGCTAGTTTTTTTATTTATTTCTTATTCATTTCTTTAACTTATTTATTTTTTTGATCTAGATCCAAGATTTGGATTCACTTCTAAAGCCCAAACCTGACTTTGAACTTAGTCCAGCCCAGAGTAGAAGCCTGAATCCTTTTTATTTTCTAGCCCAACCCTTTTCTGGACATGGCCTAAAACAAAGGCCCAAAACCTTTAGCCAGACCTGCTCCAGTTCATCTGCAGACCTAGATCCTTCATGGGTTTCTTCTTCCTAACCCGAATAGCCCTAAAAGCTAGAAATCTGTGCACCTAACCTCAGATGGCTCGATTTGAAGATTGCTTTCTAACGGTTGAGGGTGTGACCTTGGTTTATCTGTCCTTGTCTTAGTAATTGCCATGGAATGTAATGATTCTTCAAGAAACCTAGTCTAGGTTCAATCGCCAATGGTAAACTTCTCCAGGAAAATCGTTCATAGAAAGAGTGAAACTTTAGGAATTAGCTTAGGTTTCTGTATTAGGAATTTTGTCTCGTGTATATATATGTCCAATTGAAGGTGAAATCACTCAATTGAATCAAAATCAAGATTTTTGGGTCCAGTTTTTGTGATCCTTGCAATTTAGTCGCCAAATTCTTGATTCTTTTCAATTCAATCCCTACCTTTTCCTATCATTTCTATTCAAACCCTATGTAGTTTTAATTGGTTCAATTAAGCTCCTCATTGTTTTAATTTGATTTTTGAACTCCTATCTCTTTCAACTAAACCTTTTTTAAATTTCGAAATTCTAAATTTACTTCAAATTTTTGAGGTATCACTGATTCAAATAAACAGAGGTTTTAAAACCCAAAATATGTCCAAGGCGCGGTGAAATTCTCCCTACAAATAACTAATCATTACAGTTGACATGGGAAGGCGACACATGTCATCACCTACAAATAGAAATTCATTATTTGGCAGAACATGCTAGGAAAAAGCTTAGGAAAAGCCCTTCTGGGTCAAAGTGGGTTTCTAACAGTCTGGGTTTTCAATTTTCAGTTATTCAGCATAGGTAACACTTGCACATTAAGGAGACGTTCGGATAGGAGGATAGGATATAGGGTGATAAGATAAAACTGGATAAATTTATCTAAATTGAATAGTTTTATCACATGTTTAGTTCAATAGATAATAAATTGAATAAAATTTTCGAAAAGTATGATAAAATTTTAAATTTACCAAAAAGCCCTTTCTTATATGGTAAAAAAAAAAAACCCAGATCCAGTCAGCCCACCAGATCAGATCGCACGACAGAGCCCGTCAGATCAGATCTAGCCGCACCGACTACCTCTGCGATTTGGGCTCCGCGATTGTGATTGCGAGTGGGCGATTGAGAGTTTGTGTCGTCGTCGGCCCTTCCTCCCTCTGTGTCGTCGACGTCGTCAGCCCTTCCTCCCTTTGTGCCCAACACTGCAACCGACGACCCTTCCTTCCTCTGCAGCCTAATTATTCCTTTTGCACCCAACACTGCAGCCCGCGACCCTTTCTTCCTCTACAAACTGGTTCACGACACAAAGGAGGAGAACGCGAGGGGTATTAATGTCCAAAATCAAACGCTTATCAGGGGATAAATTTTATCCTCACAAACCATTGGATAACATCTCCCTCCCACATAGATACATATCCTTATCAGTCTCTTATCCGGCGTTGTTACATGTCAACTGAACGAACGCCTCCTAAGAAGTGCAATAAGATCTATCAGCCCTAAGGATTAATTAGGGATGTTGTGAGAGACCAGCTTGAATTTTCTCTGGTTGTAGTGAGAATAGAAGAACTTCTTTGCTCTAAAACTATATATTTATATCATAGATACAAGGAGGGTTTTAAGAGTCTTTAGTTTGTATTTTTCCTCTTTCCTATTCTCAGTTTTGATTATGTTTTTAAATGTTAAATGATACTGAAAATTTTGGTAACTCAATTTTTTTCTATTTTTAAAAATTTTTGAAAATAAATTTTCGTTCTTTTTTACTTTTTTGATGGGAAATTTGGAAGTTTTTGAAAAACAGAATCTTTTATGTATTCTCCCAAAAACAGTTTTCAAAAGTAACTTGTCGAATCGGTTTTTATTTCCAAAACCTGGCCTGAAATTTTTCAAAAGAAGACAGGTTCTTTGTTGTAATTAGTGACGCAGGCGCTCAATTGATGGCAAAAGGGAAACGGTTAATGAAATTGTTTGGTTTCAAAAAATATCCTGTCTCTATTTTTTAAAAGTAATTTTTATTTTCAGATTTTAAATTTTAAAAAATATGTTTGGTTTGGTTTTAATGTTTCAGAAAATGGTTTCGTATGTATTCTCTGGGTGTAAAATTTTTTGAAAAAAATACTGAAGACAACTTTTCATAGTTTTTAATTTTCACTTTATTTTTTCAGAAAATATTTTAATAAAAATATAAAACATTCAAAGTAAACATATTTTTAATTTTATTTTAAACTTTTTAAAACAAAAATAGAAAAGGTGAAAATCAAACAGCCCATTACATGCAGTTTGTTCGCTCTTTGTAACCTACTTTGGGGGTGGACTAAGCCCAGTCCCACCGATTCTTTCGAGTCTCCGTTCTCTTATGGGAGTTTACCTGGAGTAATAAAATGATAAATTGATTTTAAAAATTTATAATATATTTTTATAATTCTAGATAATTATACAAAAAAACTTACTCATTTTACACAAAATTCAAATAATTTTCTCAACTCACTTTTTCTTTCGTACTCATTTTCTTTTAATGGAGACATTAAAAATGCATACCGCGGAATGTACTAAATTAGAAAAACAGAGATTAAGAATACAGAGGAGACGAATATAAAAGTACGCAAATCTCTTCAAATACCAGAAAAGAAAAGAGACGATGAAGATAACGTGAATCTCTTCAGATGCCAGAGAAGAGACGTTGAGGCTGTTTGTGTGTGGGAGAGTTATTTTTCAGTAATTTTTGTTTATAATTAAAAATAATTTTATTTATTTGTATTTATTATTTTTATGTTATTTTTTTTAAAAAAATTTAAGCTAAAAGAGATCAGAAGTAAAAACATTTAGACCTCTATTTTTTGTAACTAATAATATAATTTTAAATGATTTAAATTTATGTTAGACAAATATATGCACAACATTTTAATTATAGCATCAGTTTACCCTTAATTAAGTCAATAGCAATACTTTTTAGAATTTTACAAATTAATTTAAAATATTTATAATTACAAAAAAATGTTACCTGCCTATTTTAGAGCCACATGGCACTCATATTGAGAACAATTTGATTTTTCAGAAGTTTAGAAAATAAATTTCAACTTTTTTAAAAAAATTAATTTCCCAAACTGCAAAACATGATTCATGAAAATCAAAAGACAAAAAGAAAAAGAGGCATTTAATAATATAATAAAATAAAATCCAAATAACCATGGCAAGCTTAAATCCAACGCTCAAAAAACATTATAACTTATTAAATCAATTGGTTATTTATATATTTTAATGTAAAAAATAATTATTATAACTATTTTAGTAAATATTCATTTATCAACTTTTTCTATTTTTAATAGAATTTACAAATATTTTAAACATTTATACTTTGAGCTATTTTTTAATAATTTCTAAAAATTAACACTTCTTTAAAAATAGTAACTTCAGCAAATAGACGCATTGTAAACATTTAATTGTCATTTCTATAACAAATATCTTTACACATTAAAATTTTCTTTCCTAAATAAACAATCAAAATTTAAGTTTTAATGTTAATTTGAGAATCAAGCCCTTTAATTCTCCCCAGGGCTTGAATGCCGATTCCAGTCAAGAATCCTTGAGTTCATTTTTCTTGACACATATAGGTAAGGGCATCCATTTTTTCCCAAGACAGTTTATATCCGTAATTACTGTACTACGAGAAAAAAGCAGGATCCTGAACACAATTGCAATGGCTCTTTTGTTACTGCCACATTTGTTTTTTACTGTTGCAGTAAGACTTTAAGCTTGATCAAGAAAAGCACCCTAAAGTCAACTCTCAGAAAACCCTGATTTCAAAGAGCCCAAAGAATAAGCCAAAAAGTGCCGAGGCTTTCTTCCTGAAAAAAGAAGCCTCTTCACCCCCTCCTTAATCCCAACAGCAATGTCCTAAACAAGCCATAACCAAGATTTCCTTAACAATACGTTATTTTTACCATCAAGTCATGTCTGGAACATTCACGAAAGACTAGAAAAAGAAAATTTTTTAAGCCTATTATATACAGCAGGTATCCTACTACCAAGTCAGTGAACCATACTAATGGTTACTATTATACCTCTCATAAAAGGTAAAGTTGCGCCTAGGGCTTAACTGTTTCATAAATGCACAAAACATAAAAGCCTGAGGACAATGTATGCATTTAAAGAAGGTCGCTGAATGTTTCATAAATGCCGAGAACATAAAAGCCTAAGTACAAAATAAGCTTTTAAAGAAGGCTGCTTCAGCATCAGATAGAAGCGTCCTAAACAACCAACATGTTATTCTCAAGTTACTTGTCAACAAAGCAAGAAGAGATAAGTTACAGGTGGCTTTTAAGTTCTCGTTATTAAGCTCAGTCCTCTAAACTGATTTAAAACAGCATTCCACATCAGCATAAGGAGACAAACACCACTCTGGTACACAAGGGAAACTATTTACAAGCATTTTCAGCCTATGCAGTTTTGGAAAACAGTTGCCACTTGTAGCCCAAAAGCATTCTTGTTTTCATCATCATCATCATCATCATCATCTAGTAGCCACCATGTATGAATGCGTTCAAGCGGTCTAACTCGTCCCGATACTCAGCCACCACGGCACGAACCACATCTCCGATAGAGACCATACCTATCATTCCCTATCGTCGATCACAGGAATATGTCTAATGCGGTTATCTGTGAATCAGCAAGCAAAAATTAGATTTCCTTGATTTAAAATTGTGGAAAAACAAAATAGAACATGTCTTCTACCTGTCATCAGCTGCATTGCCTTCAAAACTTTGGTTTTTGGTGTGACTGTGATGAGCTTGTTCTGCAAGTATGAGATTGTAATACAGCATTTGCCCTCATAACTTTACAATTTGCACATGCTTGTATAGATATAAATAGGGACTGGAAGAGGAAGAAAATGAATCTACATAGCAGCAGAGTCAGGGGTGTGGAAAGAGAGAAAATTTTACACCTCTTCAGTCATGATGTCCCCTACTTTAGTTGATTTGGATGATCTTCCCTGCACTATGATCTTCCTCAGATAATCTGAATTAAGTTCATCAGGTTAGACTATAATTAAATCTATAACAATTGCAAGTGCATGCATCAAGTATATACTGCAGGTTTTTGAACAAATATATGCATGTAAGGTTACATGAGTATTTGACACATTACTTCTAGGAATAACTTGGCAACTCACTGAATGGCATTACAGTATAAAACAACTTTTTGTCCAAATCCAACATGATCTATCAATTCATCTTCATTCATTTATGCTAATATTCTACAGCAGCAACCAAACTGATAGAGAAACAGCTACCTTGACCCAAAGTAGAAGCCTACACAACTACAGAATTACAAATAGTTAATATACACCATCAAAATAATGCAATGGATATTTGAGCCGGCGAATGTACTTTTCCTCAGCCTTGTGCCAATAATGCACAGGTATCAATAGGATTATTTGACTAAGCAAAAAGCAAATTTCTCAAAAATGCCATAATTTATTATCAAATATCAATCCCTAACTTTACTGTGGAGTGAACCTTTGTCTCTCAGTCATCAGCTGTGGATTATTACATGTAGGTAAAAGAATTATCAGTTACCCCTTTCTGTGATAATCCCAGCAATTAATTTCTGATCCCCAGGTTTCACCACCACCAGGGCTCCAACATTGTGCTGTGTCATCTGCAAAGGATAAGATGAGATGGATTTGCATTTTACATCAGATATTTGGCATATTAGGAAGAACGTGTTAACAATCTATCATGCACTTAGCTGCGCATTAAAAAATATACAGATATGTCATATTTTTGCATCTATAGCAAAAGGATAGTGAAGGTGGGACTGAGAAGTATCACCATGACATGAGAAAAACATACCGATTTCACAGCATCATAAACACTATCATCTGTTGTACACCACAGCCAGGAGCCATCGGCATTTTTGCCTTTGGTTTTCAAGATGTCTGAGATAGTTGTGCTTTCAAAACCTTGCTCTTCCATGCGAGCTGATGCAAGTGACTCATGGCGGGGGAACAAAAGAGGGCGCATCACAGGATTCACCAGACGGATGTGTTGAAGGACAGTACTCTTCAGGACACTCCCGCGTGACAGCACTTTGTGGATTCCTCCTAGCATTTTACCTGTTTCAAGACACTCTTCATTTACAGTTTAAAACGGCAATAATGCTGTGGCAAAACACCCTAAGATCTACTTCTTGAAACAGAATAAATCACATGAAATTTGCACTCTGTAATTAGGTTACACATAATAATCAGCACCTCAGTGAGGGCTACCGAGCTCTAGAATAAACAGCGGAGAAAATAAACAAAAATTCACAATTATAAGAAATTTTAAATCAGCTAATATCTATTATGGAGGAAAGTTGAAGCGCCATAAGTAATGGGATACAAACCTTGTACAAGTTTGAACATAAAGGTTTTAACTCAAGCAGATATGATTTGTAGAGCGATTTATCTAGATTAATTGAACTATTTGCCTCAGGTTTTGAACCACAGTAATCATGCCTTTGAAACTTCCTATTAAGATACCATCTTTCCAATAAGAATAGATATGAGAAACGCCTTAAGCGAAGAACTCTCGTCTTCTTCTTCCTTCTCTCTCTCCCCCCTCTCTCTCCGCACAGGTCAGTTGCGACGTGTCCATTTATCTGTCTATAACGCCTAGACACCGCTACCGCATATTCACTGCAGCATCCATTCGCTTCAGCAACGCAACAAACACTTCTGAGGGAAGTCGATCAATCGCTCCTCAAACACTCATCACAAAATTTTTATGATTCATCTTAAGTGCAAATTTCTCAATTTCTTTCACACTCCCTGTGCATGCAATTTGCATAAAATTTAATCTACAACTCTTCAAGGAAATTACTTCTCACTACTTAGTACGAAAACCTTTTCAAACACATCCGAAATCGATCAACCGCCAAAACTAATCTTAAGCAGCCGCATCAAAATAACAGAACAAATAATCAAATACTGGATGGTATGTATATATAAATATTACGCCAGACTGATGTCTGTGACCCCGATCTGTCACAGAACGATCAATTTGCCTCTTCCCGCTGCCAGAGCCGAGTACATGCACGAATAGAAACAAGAAAGAATACAAACACGGACTCTTTCTATACATATGTCACACAAGAGCAGTGCACTAGCAAGGAAGGAGAGATGAGAGCTTTACCTGATCTGAGATTCTCAACGGAGTTCACTTTCAGAGCAAAGAGAGGGAGAGAGTGAGTGAGAAAGAAGCTAGGTGGCTCCCTTACCTAGACAGCGGATAAACCAGCCTCCTGCAAGTGCCAAGTTTGCCTTACCAGTTTTCCTTATATAGGGGGGAAAAAAAACTATAAAGAAAAAAATATAATATAAATTAATTATACGACCCGACAAAATTAATTATACAATAAAACAGCGTGCTATTAAAAAATATTTTCAGTGAATTACGTAGAAATATCAATAATTATCTTTTTTCTATTTTATTTTTTTCTTATGGATTTATTTATTTTATGCTAGTCCTTTTTGTATTTTTTTTTCTTTTTATAATATAGGTAATGGGAAGTCGAAGGTGGCTTTAAATGATGGGCTATTCTACTCTGTGTTTTAGGTACACCGTAACTTTCGGAGTACCATGCCCCAGTTAAGACCATACACTCTCAAAAGAAAGAATTTATTTGACGTCATTCTTTCTAAGTGGAGTCATTTTCTTTCAGAAAATATGGTAAGATTTATATCTTATTATATATAAATAAATTTTATTTTATTTAAAAAATAAAAAATATTTTTTAAATATAATATTAAATAAATTAAATCATAATGAATGATTATGCTGTTTTGATATTATTCTAAAGTGTTAATTCAGAAAACTATAAAAGAGTGACAAAATATTTATTTAATATTGGGATAGAAAGAAAATTAATTATAAACTAAAATTACAAAATTATCATATAAACTTATGTATTATTGTAAAATTATAAAATTCAACAGTAATATTATTTTTATTAATTTGTATTTAATAAACAACTGTAATATAATAATTTTAATTCATGTGATAGTGTTGTTATTCTATTAAATTATATAATTTCAATTCAATATTTACTATAAATACCTAATAGGGTTGTAACAGTTCTAATGCATTATGCTCGATTTTTATAATCTTAAAAAAAATATATTCTCTAAGTCCATATCAAGTTGACAAAAATTAGGTAGAATAGGGGAGTAGGTCCTTATGGTGACTTGCACAAGTTTTTATCATTACCATCATCTTCATCATTATGATTGTGACATTTTTTTAATGTATTATAAATTAAATTTTTATAAAGTAAAAATTATTTTTACTTGATTTTTATTAAATGAAAAAATAAAAAAAGCAGACTAAAAAATTGTTACAAACCAAGTAATTTCTTATTTATTTTTTCAAACTAAATAATTTATATAAATGAGGTTGAATTTAGACATATTTAAAGTAGAAGTTATATTCTCGTAATAAATTGTTTTCTTTAGACTGTTTTGATAAAGGAGGTGGCTTATGCTCGAAAATTATTTCAATGAAAATGAAGTTTGCAAATTGGGACAATGGACGGGGGATTCTCTCGAATGCAACCAGAGCAAGTGGGACAAAATCGTCTGTTCTCGTCGGGAAAATCCAACGGCTAATTTGTCGGTTTGATTGGTACGCTGTTTTTGTATGAATATGTTCTGATCACCAAGGAGAGGAGAATTAATTGAGAGGTGAGCTGACGGTGACGTGGCATTTTCTTTTGTTTTTTTGGGTCTGACGTGGCGAGTTCATTTCTCCTGGACTTTGCCGAGGAAGCCAACGGATAAGAGGACCGAAAATGAGAGCAGGGGACCACCACAGCCCACAGACTCTTCATTACTTCCAATTTAATACCTAGTTGGGTCCCGTTTCACATGGAAATGGGCCCACAAAAGTTTTTTTTTTGGGGTTTTCCAAAAACAATTTAAAAAATTTTTCATGTCATTAAACCTCCTTGTGTGAATGTTTAATAATATTTTTTATTAAGTTGTTTATGAATAAAAGTTAAAATTTTAAAATTATAAAAAAATATTTGATTTTTATTTTTAATTTTTAACTCTTTCTATTATTTAATTCAACGAAAAACAAAAAATATATATATTTTGAAAATTTAATAATAATAATTTTTTAAACATATTTTAATTTTTTTTATTTGTTATTCTCCTAACATTAATAGCAAGGAGAATTTACCGTACTCTCCGTAATTAAGGTTTTGAAAATCTGCCTATACGGACCAATGTATATTAACCACGTTGATGGAAAACATGGGTGTATAGTAATTGTCACTATTTTCGTACAAGATATATGAAGAGATCGGAATCTTACCTGTTCCACTCAGTCCATTCATGTCAGAGTCAGACCCCACTCCTCACTTTGGACGAAGCTTTTCATCTCTAAGCTCCACCTAGGACGGTCGGCCTGGCTGGTTTTTTAGCAAGTTTTCGAATTTTTGTTTTCTTATGAAATAAAAAAATAAAATTTTGCAACATTTAATTTGTTTCAATTTTAATTTTCTGTTTGAGTAATTAAAATTTTTAATAGTTATAAAAATAAAACATAAAAGGTAAGTTTTTTTATTTATTTCTCTTTTTATAATGTGTTATATATTTGAATGTTGAGATGAAATTAAAATTAAAAGTTTAGAAAAATTAATAAAATCAGATTTTTAAAAAATCAATTGAGTTTTTATTAGATATCGGACAAAAGTAAAGATTAATCATAATTTTTTTTTGGGTGTATCCTAATAGCACTGTTATTTATTTATTTATTTTTTTTGTTGGGGGGGGGGGGGGGGGGGGGGGGGGAGGTGTGGGGGTGTTACCAATTGACATCATCTTCCTTTTTAAGGGGTTAATTTAAAATTATATTTTATTAAAAAAAGAAGAAGATGGAATTTCCATCCGCGGTGTCATGGTTGGAGCTTACTTGACTGGAGTGGGATGGATTTGTCTCCCCGTTTGAGCTATATACTAGATTCCTATTACTTTCATATTAATTTTATTTTTGAGGAAAATAGTTTATAACTATAGTGACCCGGACTACTCCAAAATAACTAAGTTTAACAACTTGTTGAATCTGAACTACTGACTTAAAATGCTTACGCCCAAATTATTCAGTAATAATTTCTAATCTCTTATAAGTTCAGGATTTCTTCCGTATTTTATTAACGTGAAATTTGTCTAAGAATGTCACACACACTCTCCATTTGGAATGTTACATACACCCCTCTTTAGAACTTAGCGAGAACTCTCCTTTTGAAGTGTCATATATACCCCTATTTGGGACTCCGAGTCTTTGCTGAAGTGTCACATACACTCCCTTTTGGGACTCAACATCTTCGCTAAAATTTGTCCTACCACCGTTCAAAATTGTACGCAGAGTGACTCTGATACCATTTTGTAACAACCCAAGACTATTGGCCCTAACAACTTGTTGAGCCTGAATCATTGACCAAAAATACTTAAAACCAAGTTATTTAATAGTAATCTCTAATCTTTTATAAATTCAAGATATTTCTCGTATTTTATCGATGTGAAATTCACCTAAGAGTATCACACACTCCCCCTTTAAAATGTTACATACACTTCCTTTTTTGAAACTCAGCAAAAACTCTTCTTTTGGAATGCTATAATAAGAATTGTGAAATTAATATCTTTTGCTTTTTAGAGTGGGTATATTCTTGAAAATTATCACAAAATAGTTTTCAGCAAAAGAAAAAAGACACGCCAATCAGACTTTATGTTTCCAAAAACAGAAAACTGTTTGCAAAGCCAAAAATCCGAACGGGAAAAAGAGATCTGTCAAGCAAATCGCGGACCCTGAAGCTATATGATTTAAATTGCCTTCAAAATATTTTCCATCTGCAGTGGCACCTTATACATGCATTTTGCATTTGAAGAAAGCCCTAGTCTAATTGATACATCACTTATGAATTGCTCCACTACAATTATAATGAATTTTTCTAAGATCAAGAGGGGGAAAATAAATAAGATAACCAAGATGCTCGCTCCAAAAAATGTTGCCACTCTGCAATAAGGCACCACACGACCCCGGAAGGGGGTGGGGGTGAAATGGAGGGGGACACAGAAGAAAGGAGACTCGATCCAGTATACATGAGACGATAAGCTTAAATAAACTGAAGGCAGCATAGAAGGTTCTCTTTTATTCTCCCACCGTCAACCCAACCCCAAATTTGTAGTCCTTCTTCCCGTGATCTATCTGCAACAATTAAAATTTCAAGAAATGTTGCTCCTTTCTTGATTTTTTTAACGGTGAATCAACCAAATGACTAACACATCTACTGATCAACTGCAGATCTTACTGAGCTTCTGGGTAGGGAGTGTCAAAATAAGAAACATCTACGAATAAAAAGATTCTTACCTCAGCCGACAGAATAAAATTAAGACCCATATTCAATCTCTCTTCCAAAAAAGCAGCAGTGCAGCCATTGGAGTCAATCTTCCCCCTTAGACGGCACTGTAACAAACATATGGAAAAATTAGAGCAAGAGTAAGCTCCTAAATTATTCTATTATGTAGCGAATCCTAATTCTGGGTGTCCAAATCCAGATCAATGTCATGAGGTAATTCATTTATTCATTTTTTTGGTGGGACTTGGTTTAATTTTAGTTCAATATTAAGGTTGCTCCTTTGTGTCTGATCAAAGAAAAAGGTTGCTTTCCTTGTGAATGGAAGATTGCAGGTTCTAGTAACATAAGCAATCATACATTTGATGACTCTCTCCTACCCCTCATAAAGCAGCGAGACTCATGGCCTAGGAATGCTCTTTATGTAGAACTGCTTGGGAAATCCAGCGCCATGAAGCCTACCTGTGCAATTCATGCTGAATTTTGTTTGTAGAAAGCTTCTGAGGTCAGGGTTCCAAAGGTGAAAGAAGGTTGGTTTCACTTGTGGATTGAGATCGTGGGATTGAGTTACTACTGAAGGGATAAGTAGGAAAAAAAGAGCACGGGATAACAGAGAATTAAGTTGTGTGTCTCATGGAATAGGATAAAAATTAGATGCAATCAATCATATACTTTATCTTGCTTTTGTCTATGCTTGTAACTAGCTTGAGATAAGACAAAAAAAGTGCAGGCTCCACAAGGTTTTGATCTTTAAATGAAAAGTTCCAACCAGGATATTTCAACCATCCCTGATTGACAATCGGAAGAGGCAGCAGTTAGATACAAGAGCAGGGGTGGCTTATAGATAGTACAACACACACCCCAGTAAAAATTTCTAAACAACGAATTGCCTCTAAATAATTATCACAATTGCCCATTGATTTTAGAGGCTGGCCCCCTGAAGTTTTGAAAAACTCACATATTTCACTGATTGGATGGTCCCCATACCGGGGACTACCAATGCCCTTTCATTTCCTTTCACACTCCCCAATTTCCCAATCAAACAAGGGCGTATCACTCATCCAGTTGCACTATTCATGTGCCACCAGACATCTGGCTATTTGTCCTACTTGGACCCAATCAACTATTCTTGGCAATTGGATAACCTGATGAATGATTTACCATTTTATTTTGTTTCACCATGAATCCAAGGTAAAAGCATTCCTAATAGGACAAATGCCATTAATCACATCTTTCCTAATCCCACTACCTCATATCCCAAAAACTGACAACCTATCAGACCACACTCAATCCCTCATACACCCATCACCAATTATCCAATTATTGAGTCAAACTCAACAGTTGCGGATTGCAAACCAAAAATCAGCTAAATTCTAATCTAAAGGGGAAACTGCAACTTAATGGCTAGTATTAGGATTTAGGGTTGATTTGCAAACAATAAACCTAGGGCACTATATAGCAAAACAAGAACAATAACCCAAAGAGAATAAGAAGAAAAGAAAATAAAAATCCTAAGAGCCTGTTTGGTTTGCAAAAATGTTTTCTGTTTTCATTTTCTATTCCTCTTTTCTGAAAATAGTTTTCATTTTTAGATTTTTAAATTTCAGAAAACAAGTTTGGTTTGATTTGCTATTTTCTATTTTCAAAAACTAAAAATAATAAAAATATGTTTGGTTTACTTATTTTCAGAAAATTGAAAATGAGAACTCAATTCAATAAAATCAGAGTTTTAGGGTTCAAGTGAAAAAATCATAAATTTTAGAGTTGGAATCAATGCTTGAAAAGTATAGGGACTCTATTGAATAATGGAAAAGAGATGAAGGGCCAAAATAAAATTTCATAAAATTTCTTAAGATTATTGTACCCTACCTCCAGCCGGGTCACAATCAGGTCTAACAAACCTGATTGCGACCCGACTACAATTACACTGCTAAATCGGCTGTTTTGCAAGAGATTTTCAATGTAATATACCCTTTTTGATCCAAACAACAAGAACCCTAAATCAATTTGAAGAAATTGCAATTTTGAGCCATTGATCGCATACCGTGTTGCTTTGGAACGTGACATTCAATTGTCTGCTCTGAAGGTAGAGAGGGAAAGAAGGGTGCCAGAGAAATGACTATCGGCTGGTGGATGACTGGGTAGGCCGACTGACCAATGGGAAGCCGTCAACTGGTTTACTCATTTTCAATTGGTTTACAGTTTGGAAATCAAAAGTTCATCAGAAATTGGAGGTGCTGGGGCCGGGACGGCGGTTGGGGGGCGGTGCGTAGGGATTGTCAGAGGAGGGCAACCCTGGTAGTCTGGCTTTGGATGCCAGACAGCTTGCTGGTCACCATTCCCGCCATACAGGTTGCAAAGGAAATGAACAGTGGAGTGAAATAAACAACAAAAACAAAGATTCTGGGAATGAATGTAATTACAACTATGCGACTGCGTTTTCACTTTGGGATAGAAAACACTGAAAATTTTTTTTGTTGTTTTCAGTTTTTGGCTTAATTTAGAAAATGTTTCCAAAAATTGAAAATAGAAAACAGCTTGCCAAACATGTTTTCAACATCATTTTCTGTTTTCATTGAACATGAAAACAGAAATTGGACAAAACATACAGGCCCTAAGATTCACAACCTAACTTCCTAAGGAATTACTCTCGGACAACATTATACATGATAGCATCAGATAAAGCAACAGAAACTTTTGTGTCAGAAACTCAGCTCAACAAAAGAAAGAACATATGCAAAAGGACTCTTCATTTGACTAGGACCATGACTTAAAATGAAGGATGCTTCATTCTTTCGCTATCAGAGTATCTAAGATCTAATTAAAATATCAAATATGCATATCAACCGCGTGATATAAATTTCTCCTGCAAAACAACCATGGGTGATTCCTACAATCATTCATGCTCAAACTAACATTAAAAATAACTATAGAAAGGATCAATTGACACTAGTGTAAATATAAAAACACTTACACCAAACCTTACACCATTGATTTGGTCAAAATCAATAGATGATATTAATTAATATTTTGAAAAGAAAGATGACTATAAATTAATATAATGGAAGACAGCTGTAATTAATCCTATCTGCTTAATTTAACCAAACCAGTAGTATAAGATTTGGTGTAAGTGTTTTACACTTGTACAAGTGCCAATTGATCTCTTCTCAAATAACTATATGTTGCAAGTAAAAATTCTAGCTTTGTCCTTTCTTTCTTCCTAGTCAATTATTTCATTCTATCATTCTATGTGTGTAAGGGCAAGCATGGAATCAACAATAAGGTTTCTCCTTTGTTACTAGAAGGTCATGGGTTGAAGTCACAAATATAGGCTCTTTGCAAAATGTAGGGGAATACACTTAATGACCCTTCCCCAACTCTCATAAAGCGGTTTGAAGTATAAACACAAAGAAGATGATATAGACCTCCAAAAGAAAGATAAACACTGTCAAAGAGAAGACCTGATCTTTCAACGGTATCAGAGTTTAACAAATTCGCATTGCTAGCTAGCCTTGCGATCCAGTAGTACTAATGCTGCATCCTCTCATATAAGATCAAGTCTCGCATACCAAATGTAGTTGGCCACAGTTAGGAAGCAACAAACCAAAATTGAGAGTGCTTAAAGATCTTGCATAACCCCTAGATTTTAAGGTTTCAGCATGGAAAACTACCTTTCAGTTACATAAGTCTTTTTTTTTTCTTGGTAACCAGAAGATCAGGATGAAGCTTTTCAGTCTTTCCATCAGATCACTTAATAGCAAGGGGAGAAAAATCTCATGAATGTACAAAAAATTTGAAAATTAATAATAAGAAGCATTAGAAATGCCTACGGGAAACATCCAGTCAACAGATGCACATAAATGTATATAACCATTATGTACTAAATGAGTAAAACAGTAGCTTAAGGCACCTGTCGGAGAATATAATCATAACCAAAGCTTGCTGTGACATCTTTTGACATGTAGTTATACATGAAATCTGATGCCAAAGAAACCTACATGGAAGAAAGAAGTTGGAGAGCTGGCAATTAAAACTAATAAGTAGGAATAATTGAATAATTCAATTGACTTACCTTTTCAGATACTTTTTGAACATAACTCAGGGCAACCATCCCAGTGCTAGCAGCTTGGCCTGTAGCAACCTACAGGGAAAATTTAAGTTGCTAAAAATATGACAGATATTTGCTAAGGCGAAATTCAAGACAACCTATATCTATCCCACAACATTCTAGAGCGTGTAACCACCAAACTTTCATTCTTTCTAGAAGAATAATCCATATCTTAGCAGGCCAAACACATGCTATGACAAACAAATGACAATCGCTGTTTTAGAATTTTTCCTTTGCAAGACATGATATGCCTCTACCATTCAAAAAAATCCAACAACATAAAGACAAGAATAAGAAAGAACATACTGAAAACCAAGGGCAACAAAACTGGTCAACATTACTCCTCAATATTTAAGAAATAATAGATGAACTTAATCATGGATAAGTGATCCCATACACTGTCTCTCAAAACAAATTGGAAGACAAAATTATCATTTGTTCAAGTTCATTGAGAAACAAGAACTGAAAAATGTTTTTTCAGCATTTTAAGCGGTAACTGAGTATATTCACCCATTAATGCGACAAAAATAAAACTAGCTTACAATTATCCATCACCCACGATTCCACATAGGAGACATACAAATTGCAAGATATAAAGTAATATATAATGGCATTCTATGCATGATGTAGTACCATTTTATCTGTGTTATATCGAGCAGCATAACCAATACCAGATTTTCGATGCTGACCAGCCCAGAACACTTCACCACCCAAAGATAAATTTGGAGTCACACTCTACAGGCAAAAAGAAATGGTTAGACCATAATTTTCACTTTTGCGAACAAATTGGGAGAAAACTAAGCAGAGGTCACATGTGATATGTTAAAACTACGAAAGAAGTTTGCAATTGAACAAGGATTTGGAAGAAAATAAAGTCCATCTTAAATGTTGATAGGTGCATTCTACATCTGCCCATGATTTATTAAATGGATCACAAGGAAAATAAACATTATCTTCATTTTTCCTTTTTGTGCATTCTTCTCTTTTCTTTAACTTTAGTGGAGGGCCATGAAAGTTTGAGAAATGAAACACAATGCAGATTTGCCGAAGTTTTTTAATGGGAAAAAGCCTAGCCTAAAAACAAAATAACCCACCACTTGCAAACCAAAAAGTTGTAATCTAGGATTTGAAATAACTTAAACTTGCCTAAAACATAGCTAAAGCATGCAAATGTTAAATTGTTTCCTATATAGGTTTCTCCACATATGCGTGGAATGAATTTATGGTTTTGTCAAAAGAAAAAGAAAAAAAATTAGAACTACTGACAACAACACATGAATAGTGATGGAGGGAGGAAGGGAGGTGTGTATACCTGTATGTAACTAACTCCAAATAAGGCACCATTTCCTAGTTGCAATTGTGTCCTATAGTCTTTGCCCTGTATGAATGGGAGTGGTCCAGATTAGCGAGCATCTTCATGATCAAAGGATTAAAAAAGGCTTCAAAGCAATAACCAAAAAAGAATTCTACTAACAAGTAATATCAACGACATTACAAGAAAAATTTAACATACTAGAGCCTACTCCTAAACATTAAACAGAACATTGTGTTTGGATTTCTCAATTATATTGCTTGTAGGGATAAAAGCAATAAAAACAAATGCGGTGCATCACTGCACATAAAGAAACTAACAAGCAAGAGAAGTTGACCTTGTAGTCAAAATTGACCATGCCATGCGACATATGCGGCTCATTAGTAAGCTGCAAAGAAAAACATAACAGTTACCTTACAGCTTCAGCAAGTACAAAATATCCTGCTACCAAAAGACTTGAATAACAGAGGCAAGGTTACAAAAAATGGTAATTAACAAATTTACTTGAGCATTGGCTTTCAGAGCAAGATTTTCAGATAAGTCACACTTGACTCTTGCATTCAGTCTCCCATCAGTTAATATTCTACCAAAAAGCATCAGCTGTGGACAATAATAAATGCTCATCAAGTAAGACTGATATTCATGATAACTCATTAATTTAAAGGCAACAATATTAAGCACAAACCTTGGGGTCTATGAAGTTCGCACCAAATTCATAGTGAGCAGTTGGGATCTTGATGGTTTCGGCAGACTGAGAAGGAATTTCAGTAAGCCCCATGAACACGCTAATGGCAGTTGAACATCATGAAGACAAGAGAACTAATAAGCATAAGGAGCTGATAAAAGCCACCAAGGAGATGGAGAGACATTGATTAAATAAAAGAGACAATTCAGATCCACCTGTGACTAAGAGAGAATCTCTGGTTTAGTCCTTTAGTAAAATCAAAACGCATCCCCTCAAACAGTTCTGGTTTTAAAGACACTGCAACCCCAAATTTTAAGAGAATCAACGTCCACAAACATGAAGGAAAAACCAACAAATTTCTTCACCAACAGAAAAATTCTCCTACAAAGTCCCATAGCATCACAGTTGTCAAACCACAAATGCACCTACTATGCCTAACAGGTGTTTGCTTAGTTCAACATGGGGGAAAATATACAAAGAGTTCACCCGATGAGAAATGTAGAGTATTTTAACCAGTAAAATGGTGGCAGAAAATTTTCATGAAAACCCAAACAAAGAGTTGTTTCTCTTAGTAGTTGAAATTCTTCAAAAAGGTACTTTTTCTTGATTTTGAAAGCCAAAAACCACAAAAATTTTTGCTTTTTATAACTGTCCGTACAGCATGAAGGGAATCATATTCTCTACCACAATTTCAGACTTTAGCAATTTCATTGCGAATGCCTCGATCCAATCTTTCCCCTTTGACTTCACTCAAAATTCGTGTACATGCCTAGGACATATGCGTGTATAGCCCGTTCATCTTTAACCAAAAACTATATATCATAAAAATGAATCCGAATTTCGAATAGGTCATTTGCACGCGCGGCACAACGTCAAAGCAGATTCATAGTTCCTGAATTATCTTTTGACACAAACCAAGTTACGCGAAGGCATTCTTCTTAACATTTCAATTTCAACCGAAATCCATCAAATACAACAACGGTGAGAAGGAACTAAACACAGTGATACCGAAGCGGTGAATTATATAGTACTAACTGAGGGCTTCACGGTGAATTTCTTCGTAGGGAATAGGACAGGGCAAATTCAAGTAGTCGACTTTCTCCGGCTTTGTCACGGTGGGCGCGGAGTCCGGCGTCGGGGCCGTCGGAGGGACGAGAGCCGCCATTGCTTGCTCCTCTTGCAAGCAGAAAAACAGAGGTTCGAATGCGAACAAAGAGGAGAAGAAATCTCTCTCTCTTCTTCTCCTTCTTTGACTCGGGGAGAGAGACTTAAGAGCGCTCCGCCGAGAGAGCTCTGTGAACAGAAATGAAAAACTGACGTGAGCAAAAACCTTCCCTTCAGAATTCAGTAGCTCTGCCGCTGCCGAGCCAGAGTTAACCCTGCATGCGAAGGGGAAGAGATTTATGACAAAAAATTACTTATTAAACAAATTATTTTGTAGAGGGGAAAAGAAGTAGAATTCTATTTTATTATGCAGTGAGTTTACCGAAATACTTTTGTTGATAAACAATATTTACTGATTTTTTTTATAATTTTTTTTCTTTATTGATGGTTTTTGTGTAGAAGAAATGTGAACTTTTTACTTGTATTTTTTACTGCTTCTTCTTTTTTTCTTTTCTTTTCTTTTGCCCCCCTGATTTTGTAGATAACATGGACACGAGACTTTGGTAAATTTATACATGAAGTATATAAATTAATGTATTTACCGAAACAATGTAAAAATTCAAATAGAATACGACATATTATTGCAATTATTTGGGAAAGCTAAAAATTTTGAAGTATGTACATTAAATTACAGAGTGGCTTTGCCATACATTCTGTAAATAATTAAATAGAAATTAATAATATCCAATTTGTCTAATTTATTTGAAATAATTTTATTTGAATTTTTCTTGCTAACCTCAGTTTTGTGAATGAATGCTGTACAACAAAAATGGTAGCTTGAAAAGAAAATTATTATTTTTCGAGTCAAAAAGAAAAGAAAAACAGAGACAGAGAGACAGAGAGAGGGCACTAAAGCAGAAAAGCTGCAGCATGCTCGGCAAGACTTGATTTGTAGTCAAACAACGATTACCATTAACCCTGGACGAAGATACGAATCAGCAGAAGATAGTCATCGTTCCCAACTCTCTCATCATCGACTCATCGGTATTCCCTTTCCTGGGTCTGCGACACTCACTTACTCGCGCACACATGCTCTTTATGCATAGGAGGCCGCACCAACGATTTCGCAACTTCATATTTCTGCTACTTTTTTGTCTGATTCATGCATTAATCCCATTTTCTTTTCTGGGTTTATGTCCGTTTAAGTGATGAGACGGCGATTTGGGTTGTTCTTGTTCGATGTGAATTTCTTAACAGTGCAAAGCTGTAGAATGTATAATTACCTATGCAATTCTCATTTTTTTGCCGGAATTGTAACTCAAGATTCCAGAGTGCACTGTTGCTTTCTCTGTAATCGTATGCTCGTGCGTAGCGTCTCTTCTTCTCTTTAGCATTCTATTAAGGCGTGTGTATTTTGTATACTTTGTACTCCATATGTAAGTTTGACTGTTCTTTTCATCTTTGTTATTTCTTAGTTATTTGGGGTGGGGGTGGTTGATGGAAGCAGGATTTAAACCAAAAAAAAAAAAAAAAAAAAAACTTAGAACCCTTGTTGATCTGTTTCATGCAGGATAAATCGCAATTACAGTTCTCCCCCATTTTCTCTTATGCTGATTATCCCTCATCATAGAAAACTGGGCGAGTAGGTGCTCTCAAGAGTTATCACAATCTTGCAAAATATGTTATTTCTGTGTACGGCTTCCTGGACTGCATTACAATTTGCAGTGTTTAGTGAAACTAACACTTCGTCCAAAACTTTTTTCATAGACCTGGAAAAGGGTTACACAGGAAAACATTATTGCCAGTTTCCATTTTTTGACACTTTCCTTGTTTTATATATCATGATGAACCATTAATTTGCAACTACAACGTAAAGTCGAATAACCTTGGAAATTCGTAGAGCTCCATTTTTTATTTCTTGGGCTCAAGATCTACGAGAAATTTTTTTTCTTTTGGTGTGTGTGCACGCTTTTTTTGGGGGGGAGGGGGTGATAATTTACTTTGTCAAAATCCAACCTTATTTATGTTTTCATGATTCTGGCTGAAAATAATTTGTTAAAGTACTTATATCAACTAGTTTTACAGGATTGAATAGTTGGAAGGTAGAAAATGAATCGGCTTGCAAACACATTTTCTTTGCTGAAGTTGGATGTCGCTGATGAGGAAGAAGAGATAGCTGCTGCTTCTGTTGATCATAAAGCTACTGATAATGGAAAAGGTTAAGCTGCATTAGAATACTAGCTTATTTTTCTGATTTGTGATGAAAAATTTAAGTCACAGGCATTGCCCTAATAGAAACTTTGATCTGCAATATGAGCTCAAATTGTGATTGCTTCAGGTTTTTGTTTAACCAATTTGATGACAATTCCATGCCAACTACTGTTCCATTTTCTATTTTTGTTTATATATGACCATATTATGCCAATGGAATATCTCCAGTCCATCATGTTTGCAGGTAAAGGTAAGAAGAAAGCTGACAGCTCTGAGGGCACAACTCTCTTGAGGAATGACAATAAGGACTTGAAGAGTGTAGAAACAGTTTCTGGAGAGTATAAGTTGCCTCTTGTGTGGATTGATTTGGAAATGACTGGTAGGTGTTGGTTTTCAGTTATTAAATTAGACCCAGGTCCCTTAGCCTGGACTGGACCAGTGGCAATCAATAACTGATTCAACATCTTTCTTTGTACGTATGCATGCTAATGGAATGAGAATGAAGGGCAGGGTTCATGAAATTGATTCAATACTTACAAGGGAATTACTGAAGTCTTTGTTCTAGCTATGTTCAATGATGTTACTTAGATGGTTATGGAAGACATTTTACATTATTGTTCTCACTAGTGCTGGCTTTTCCCATCTTATTAGCAGTTTAGTGTTTTCATCTGTGTCATTGACAGATGGCAGATAGGTTTATTATAGGAACCATGAACTTAGCACTTGCCTTAATCCTCAGTTTTAGAGAATGGGTTGGAGTCCTTAAGTTTTATTTATTTATTAACCAGCCATTATGTGGTTTCCAATAATATTAATGTCAGATATCTTTAGGTTCCTTTTCCCAGGTTGCTTTCTGTTATCCTTGTGCTCTGTTTCTACATGTTTTTTCCAAGACACCAATAACTCTGTGTGTATATGCTGTCTGATTTTCAGGCGAAAATCAGTGACCTCACACCTTTTGCTGTTCTGGGACTGTCATTTAATTCCTGTTTCTCAAAGTGGAATCTTTCTGTTCAATGCCTTTGCTGTATTTGTTATTTATTTTCAATTTCTCTTCTATGATACTACTTATGTGCACCTCTTATTACACTACCTAATTCTGGGAACTTCCTGTGTCTTTATACCACAATTTTCTTGCAAGAGGGGAAATTTGTTAGGATGGGGCTACATTTTTATGTTTTTGGTAGGCTTCTGGATTCCAACTCTATTAAACTTTAATTGATAAACTCTTTTCTTTGGGTTGGTCTTCATCCTTGTTTAAAAATTGGGTTGCACAAAATAGAAAAAAAGTAAATAAAAAAATAAAGACCTTGAGTACTTCAGTATTCACCATGTGCAGTGTTCATGGTTATGATTCCATAAATTGTGGTATCAAAGCTGTTTTAGTGCTTGTCTGTAGACTTCATATCGTGTAATGAAGGAACGCTGTTTCAGTTTCACAGCCAGCATTGAAGCCTTTAGTCAAATCTAAATGCTTTGAGTTGCTCTAATCTTAAGTGAGACTTAAAAGTAGTTTGAGGTTGAGCTTAGTTATTTTCTTGAATAATCACTAACAAGTACACAAAAATCTTCACTTTCGCTGTTGTTTTATGCCTCCATTTTGATGTTGAACATCTATAAAATTTGTATATAATTCTTTTGTTTTTGTTTACTATGCAGGTCTAAATGTGGAAGTTGATAGAATATTGGAGATTGCTTGTATAATCACAAATGGCAGTTTGACTAAATCAATTGAGGTAATTTCTTACTTTCTTCAAGAATTATCACCCAGGCCCCAAACTGGTGGTGGGCCCTTTTGGTTAATCACATCTCTAACATCTATTTTATTTATCTTTTAAAAGTTTCCTACTTTCATTTTTTTTCATCTTTATTTATTATAGCTATTTATTGCAGTAAAGGGTTAAAAAATTAGTATTTCTTTTGAATGTGGAGTCTTATGTCTTGGTCCTGGATTCGCCATCACTTATTGTGTTTTGTTATAATTTGGTGCATGTTTAACCCAAAAGACAATCTTTTAAGTTATTAATCTTGTCCTGAGAAACGACTTTTATTTTACTTCATTAGGGTCCTGATTTAGTTGTCCATCAGAGCAAGGAGTGTCTGGACAGAATGGGAGAATGGTGTCGGACTCATCATGCTGCAAGTGGTAAGCAGCTTTTACAACTTTTGGGCCTCACTAGTGCTGTGATGTTGATGTTATATTCCATTTATTCTCTATCTTCGGTGTCTTTTACACACAATCAATGCATGTTACCCAGTTCTTGTTGCATTTACAATGATCAGCTGAAGTTTTAACAATTACATTTTAATTCAGGATTGACAGAGAAGGTACTGCAAAGTACAGTCAGTGAATGTCAAGCAGAAAAGCAGGTAACAGCTTTTTAAGGCTCTACTTGTTATTTGCTTCAAAAAGTAGCTCTTTTAAAAGGAGCATATTGGATGTCAGGAAATGGAATTTGGAAGAATTATCATTGGCCAGTGGGTTTTTCTCCCAACAAAAAGCAAAATTCAACAAAGTGGCTAGTCAAACGTGTGGAGCTTTGTTGTTCATTTCTCTTTTTATGCAGGTCCTCATTAGCACAAAATTCATAATATATGCAATGAACTAATATCTTGTACATCTTTATTTTTATTGCAGAAGAATGGGGAGAATGTAATCTTTAGTAGCAAAATTTGGATATCTTTAAGATTTATCTTTTGTGTGATTTTAGGCTCTTTCCTTTTGCAGAATTAGTTAAGGAAAAAACCTCCTGTTTAAACTTCTGCATGCTACATGGTCTTAGTTCTGCCTGGCTGCAGTTGTTCCATAGAGAAAAAGTGGCACTAAGAAAAGATTTCTCTGGTCAGCCTAATAAACAGCACTTGGTTTAAGCCTTCATTTAGAGTGTAGAATAAGTTGATTTTAATCTGGAAGTATCATATTTACAGTTAGCACATTGCCTTTTGAACTCAAAGGCATTCCGACCATGCTTCAAGGACAATTAACTGTTTGACTACTTTGTACTTTTCAAGTGTGCTTTTCCCCTTCAATTATATCTTGTGCTCAGTTTCCATGCTTTTTTTCTTTGAAGCTGATAGTGTTTGGCATGTTTTTCCTTGTTGTAGGTTATTGAATTCGTAAAGAGACATGTAGGCACATATACCCCTCTTCTAGCAGGAAACTCAGTTTATATGGATTTTATTTTTCTAAAGGTACAAGGAATATACTATGTTGTGTATGTGGTTATGCCCACAGGTATCCTTGGTTCATATGCTTCATGATCATTGTGTTGCTTTGATGTGATTATGAAATTTGCGGATGACATAAAATGTTTATATTTTGTTCCTCTGTGGTTTGAAGTTTAAAAATGTTGCATGGACCTCTCATCTAACCCATAGCCTGACCCTGACCACTCTTTCCATGAAGTTTCAGTTTATTAGATCCGATATCCTTTGATTTATTTTTCCTGTTTTGGCTTCCCCCAAGAACCGCAGGGTCATTTTATTTTTTAAAGTGTGGAGAATAGTGGTTGGAAGTATTTTGAGAAAATGTTTTTGTCCTCCACATCACTTTGAAATTTGTTCCATGCCTAGAGACAACTATTTTGCTAATATTAGCGTGTACCCAACCTTGAATTCTTCTCTCTCTCTCTGTGACATGCATGTGTAAAATCTGTCTAAAAGTTGCTCTGGTCGATCCTCAAATTCCCTTCTTGCAGAAGTATATGCCTGATTTGGCCAGCATGTTCTATCATGTACTTGTTGACGTTAGCAGTATCAAAGCTTTATGCATCCGTTGGTACCCAAGAGGTACAATTATCTCAAGCATACTTTGAATTCATTTTAGTTTCTGTTGATTTAGCATGTTTTGTATTCAATGCCATCTTTTATATGCTAGAAAACAAGAAGGCTCCTTCAAAGGAAAACAAGCACAGAGCGATGGATGACATCAAGGAAAGTATAGCAGAACTTAAATACTATAAAGAGAATATATTCAAATCCAAGAATAAGTGATGGCTGGCAATAAGATACTTCAGGGTGTAAGTGATCTCTCATGTTGGCGGATATTTGATCCATATGTTACCCTACAGAATCTATCTGACTTGCCGATGTAAAATGAAACGGAAGGTAGATAATATAATTTCCAATTAGTGAGGAAATAGAATCTGCGATCCACTTCTGCTACATTGTAAGAATACAAAATTAATGTTTCTCTACCATCCAATTTTTAGCTTTTCCTTGAAAAAGTACCTGGTAATGACAGTAACCTTATGTTTTGGGTGTTTAGCCTTGCTTTTAAAGTATGTTTAAAGCACACTGCTGCCTATTTTTTCATTCTAAAATAGGCATATGAGAGGAAAAACCTAATTGAATTATTTGGTTTTTGGCTTGTTATTGCTCATTAGCATGTCATTTATAATTACTTTCACATTCTCCTCCACTATTTAAAACTCCTAATGTAATCTTTCTTCTTATTTTGCATAATAAGTAGTTTCATGCAAACTGGTAGCTGTTTATATTTGTTCAAATTAGTACCTTAATGCTTTAAGCTACTTTAAACATTCTAGTGCTTCAAGCAGTTTTTATTTAGAAAATTCAGCCGTCCCCTCTCCTTGTTAGGGAGGGGGGGGGGGGGAGAGAGAGAGAGAGAGGACAGATTAGCTAGCTATAAAATCAGTGAGAAATATGTCTCATAATCAAATCAGTGAGAAATAGGACTCCAATTATCACAGCTCTCTGTCTGTCTCTCTGTGTGTGTGTCTAAATGAGCATTTTGAAGTGTAACATTTCGTAGTTATACGATTTTCATAATGGCTAATAGTAATTGAAATCTTCCTTGTAACAAACCATTCACCATGACAGTTGTCACTTTAGTATCACTTCATACAAGCTCAAACATAAAAATACATAGATTCCATAATCAGAGTGTTTTTAATATCATCCTCACTTCTAAGTGCAGAAGCATCAGATCAGGATGAACAGTCAGGATGTTTCACAGCGTCGAATACAGCTGAAAAATCAAGGTCCCCTAAACCCATGCTTCTTGCTTTCTTGAATGCCTGCATGCAGCATAGTAATGCGAGTTTGATTATCAGAGAGCTCTGGAAAGTTACGTAGAAAAACAGATCATTCAGTTTTTGGCGGATCTCACATCTTACGTTCCCTTATATTTTTATATGCAGTGATACGAAAATTTCTCTATTAAATGGATGTTTGGTACTTGTCTTCTTCTTTTCTTTTTTTGTTTTTTCTTTTTGTGGACCAGAGTCAAGATTATGCATTCTGAGAAGAAGAAAGAAAGGTGCTAAACATCTCCCAAGAGTTTGTCTGTCTGGAATTCTAGGCTTTTCCACCGTGAGTCAAAATAGTTGAGGCAAGACTAACCATCAATAGTTAGTGAAGGCTAAAAGGCAATTTAAGTCCTATGGAGACACCTCCTAAATGAAAGATAGGTTTTAAGTCTTAAGGAATTTCTGGTTTTTAACAATTGTCAAGCTTAAAAGCCAATCAAATAGCTTGTGAGAATCCAATGAAATTAAATATTTCCTTCCCAAAATCCCCCAAAGCTGGTGGCCAGGCTCCCAAGCTGGTATCAAATCATTTCTACAATTAGGCTACGAGTTATAAATCAATCCTCTAGAACACGAACTTCAAATTTCGCACACAAAAACCCGAAAGTTAAATACCAAACACACCGACTTAACAATGCCTCTCAAACAATGCAGTTGAAAGCAGACTGGACCAGCTAGCTGAACGAGTTCAACCAGAACAGATAAGTCCAGCAGTTCAGTTCCAATGTGTGGATCTTCTAAGGTAAAATTTGGATACATGCCGTGATTCCATGTGTCCTTCCATCACAATCGTGCAAAACCTCTTAAATTGTTTAGTTCAAAAAATGCGTTCTCTAACACTAGAGGTTCATTTTGATCAACAGTGACCTCATTTCTCCCTTATTTCCTCTTCAAATGCCAAATTATCATCATTAAAGTGATCTGTTGCAAATATTGGCTCTTGACCTAGAAATCCAATTTCCTTTCAACAAGAAATTAGCCAACACAAATTCTGATGAATTGATGCCTAATCTCCAGCATTGCTGAGCATGTTCTTCATGTTCTCACTCTGCCAAATAGCGATATGCCTATGAGTTTTACTATCTTTGCACTGCCGTGTCGAGTTTCTAGATCAAACTTGATACATATATGTGTACCATTTCTGTTCTGTAAGTGCAGAATATGTGTATATAAATGTCTATGTCTTCAACTGTAGAGCTTTTTACCTCTCTGAGGCTCTCAAAGTGGACAATGTATTCAGATACAGGTTGAGTTGAATAGTCCCTACCTCATTAGCAGCTGCTGCCACCGGCATTGACACTGCATAATCATCAGCAAGGGAGAGTGCCAACCTCATATCTTTTTGCTGGTGTTTTAGAGGAAAATGAGGGGAGTAACTTTTCTGGAGCATAGCTGGTCCCTTCATCCTAAACATCGGATTAGCAATTCCACCAAGGTCCTGCCAGGAAGCAAGAAGACATCAGAAGCCTATAACTCAAATGAACGTACAATTTATAAAGGATCTCAATAGACTTTCTCTCACCAACACATCAAGAAGAGTTTGAGGGTTCAATCCACTTTTATCAGCCAGTGTGAGGCCCTCAGAAAATGCATTCATCATGCTGCAAAGTGATGGATATTAAAACATTGAAACATATGTCAACTAGCTTGTGATTCTGACGTGAATTTGCAATTTATCCCACGGGCAAAAAAACATAAATAATGTGATGTCAGACAGCAAGATGGGAGGGAACAATGGTTGAATTTGATTGGCTTTTTTATCATTGAAACTGTAGAAATTTAGTATAGGTTTTAGGGGCTCCTATTAGCATTACAAAGGATAGAATTAAGGGTGCTATTCTGGTCGCTGTGAACGGAACCCTGGTGGTAAGATTGCAGGCTTTGTATTTAAGAACAAGGAGAAATTGTGCCAGTTGCTCTCATAATTTTAGGCGTCATATCTAGGGTTTGATTATCATTCACAACCTCCACAAGCTTCCAAGTTCCATAAAACTATCCAGAATAGGACATTTGGTTTTGCTTTCATAAAAAATTTTGATTGCTAGAGGCCCAACGAGAAATATTTTGTGATGAGTAGCTGAAATTTCAAGTTTCAGGAAAACTATAACAACTAACTTATGGAGGATTTCTGTCAGCTATATGGCAACCAAACTAAGCTGTTTTAGTTGTGAATTTATAATTTGGACCTCCTTATGTTTCACTTCACCTATTTTTTTAAGCTCCATAAACGACGCAACAAGATCTGTCAATCTCTCATATTGCTTTATGTATTTGTGCAAAAACACAGTTGTTATACCTTCCAATATCATGTTGACAACAAGTTTCATTTTTGCTCCATTTCCAACTAGCCCAGGAAGAAAGACTTTTTTCCCATTACGTTGAACGCAGGAAGTACTTCATCATACAATGCCTACAATTATAGAAGCACAAAGAAAATAAAAGGATAATAAGCAATCCGGACCAAATAAGCATAATCATGATATGTATATTCTACGCAGACCAATTAGAAAAGTGACTTGGGAAGAGATTGTGTGATATTGATTAACAAGTTGTCTTGGTTTTTTTTTTTTAATATGACTCAAATTCTTCTCCAGTGATTACCTCTTCCCCTGGAGTTAGAAAAAAAAACTGCAAAAATTCATCCCTATTACTTAATTTATTCACCTTTTCTCCTGCAGCAAGGATTACTAATTGACCATCTTCAGCTTGTTTTTTGCTACCTGAAACTGGAGCTTCAAGGAAATAACCTCCTTTTGATGTGATTGCCTGGAGATATGCAAAGAACAATTGCATTACCACTCTTAATCATTACAAGTATGAGCGAGAAGATTATTGCTTTCTTATTTGTTCCTATTTTTTAGGTTTTGTTGGATGCGTTCACAGTTTTTTGAAAAGTGTAATCGAGTGATAGAATAAAAAGAGAAAACAGCCTAAAAAGGGTGATTCCAGAAATAATTAACCATCATGAAGAAGGAAAAATGTTATCTCTAGGCCTTAAGATTTTGCATATGAGAAAATTCAAAAATGCAGAGCAGGTGAGCACAAGAAAACAAAGATGCAATAGCAGCAGCATGAGATTCAGACCTCACTGATCTTTGAAGAGTGTGGCAGTCAACTGTTGACATGTCAATGTAACCTTTACCGCTGCAAATCTCCTCAAGAACACCATCCTTATCGAAAACAACTAGGAAAACCAACTTTTGATTAAGTAGAGATGGTTAAAAAGGTTAATTTTTATCAAGTCAAACCTTATTTATCTACCGAAAGAGCTGCTGAAGGATCAGACAGTATTGCAATTGTGTACGTGCATTTCTTGACCACTGCTGCAGGAGTTTCAGCAACTGATGCCCCTAATTCCACCAGCTCATCACACTGCAGACACAAAAAAAAATTTTAAAAAAAACACTTGTTATTTGTTCCATTTTATATTCGGTTTTCCATTTTCCAGGGGAAAATAAAAAAATCATGTAATCTCAACCATTTTCGTTTAAAATAGTTTTTGAAAATTCTGAAAACAATTTTTTGTTATCAATTAAAACCAGTGTTCGCTTTTCTGGAAATTGTTCTAGAAAAAGTTTTTTTTTTTTTTTTTTGAAAACAATTCTAAAAACACTTGTATTGCGAAGTGTGGCGAACATACAAAGCAATTGCCGTCCTTTTAAGTTGGTTCATGATCTGCTTCGGACTATGATTTAACGTTAATGAATTAAAGTTTACAAGGCTAATGTATTGTTGGACTCTGTTTATTTTGTTAAAGGCAGGAAAATAATTATTTTGTTATCTGTTTTCTGTTTTGTTTCGGTTTTCAGTTGCACAGTTTCTGAAAACAGAAAAACCAAAGACTACGACAACACAGTCTTTTTTTTCCACACGATTTTTGTTTTTGCGTCAAAATCAGCATTTGGCAATTCAAAAAGCAACTCCTTATGTACTGTTCTGGGTCTGTTTCTAAAACTGTTTTGCAGAAATGCTTGAAAACAATTTGCCAACAGGTTTAATTGTTTCGGAAGGAGACACCACTTTTTGAACAATTACGCTACTAGAGGGAATGCTGGATCAAACTGTTATGCCAATTTTGACAACCCGCCAATAAAACAGCCTATTTTATTTGATCAGTCACGGCTAGTTTCTAATCGTGGTCCTCATCCTTTTCTCTTCTTTATTTTATTTTTATTACCACCATATGAAAAAGGAAAACACCTTATTCATTTCAGGAAGCCCAGATCGGAGAAAATAGTTATTCTCCCAGATATACCCATGAACACGAAAGGAAGTATGCAGGAGTATATAGCTACATGTATCTGCATATATACATACACAAAACGAGGAGGAAGAACAAGAGAAGAGAGGAAAAGTACCCTGGAAAGCGTGCGGTTCCATACAGTGACCCTGAAGCCATGACGGAGCAAGTTCATGGACATGGCCTTCCCCATTATTCCCAGCCCCAGAAACCCAACTTCCACCTCCATCTTTTTCCTTCTCTCTCTCTCTCTCACTAGAGCTTCAATGGGGGAAAATCAATGCTTTGCTCCACAACACTCTGCTTTATATCAAATAAAGTAATATTAGTGCTGTTTTCACTTACATAGCATTGCAGGAGCAAGAAACCAAAAATAGGTTGGATTATAACATTTGTATATTCGAAGTCCCTGTGTTGTTTATAACCCATCGTTGTCGTTGAAATATAAATAACTCAGCAAATGAAAGTGAATACGAGAGAGAGAGAGCGAGGGGAAGGACGATGATGTCTATTTATAAAATATTTTATATGCGATCAATTGTGCCAGAGGGGGAATAGCAGGGCCGGCTATCATGCAAAACAAGTAAAGAAATTGCTTAGCCATTTTAGGTGTCATACAATTTTAGAATAACTTTATTCACCCCGAGCTATGCCCAAAAACATTATGAACTTGTATTTAATAGTCAGACTACATAACACTGTAAAATTACTTATATATCCTTCAAGAAATGACAAAATTACAGTCTTATTATCAAAAATACTCCCACATATTTACCAAAATCTTTAAAATTTTATTTCTTAAATACCCTCAGACACAAAAACTTATTTGCAAAAAAAACCCTAAATCAGCGGAGGCCGATCAGAGAGGAGTCGATTGGGGTTGCCGTTCATGGTTGGCCTTCCACTGGGTGAGAGATTTGGGTTAATTTTAGCAACTCAGTCCTTTATCTGCCTAGCGACCAACAACGACTGTTGTGCTGGGGTGGGCAGGCAACCTCTACTGAAAATTAGCAAAAAATTAATAAATAAATAACACAAGGGCGAACGAATCCGGTTGTAATAACCTGGATCTGTCCACATTTGTTGCCACCCACAGCTAGAGGTATTCGTAGTTTAATTTAGTTCGATTTAATGTTTAAATTTAAAATAAATTATATTTTATAATTTATAATTTTTATAAATTAAATTAAATTACAGTTTACAATTTATTTTAATATCAAATTACAACTTATGATTTATAAATAAAATAGATTAAACTCATTATTTTTATAAAAATTTTGATAAAATTTCCTAAAATTGATCATTTATTTATTTTTCAACATATTTAACTTAATAAATTCATTATTTATTAATTAAATATAGTAATTATATATTATATAATAAATACATTTATACAATTTTACAAAATTTTACTATTATTATTATTAGAAATTACACTTTAAAAAAAATATAAATTATTAAAATAAATATAAAAATAAAAATAAGAAATATATAATCAAATAATAAAAATATATTATATTTATAGATATAGAATTTTAATTTTGTATATATAAAAATTATATAATTTTATTTAATTTATACGATTTATCTAAATATTAAATATCAATTCAAATTAAACTAAATTATACTATTTAATTTAATTTAATTTATTTTGCTTCAATTTGATTTGTTAAACACTCGTATTGATAACTAGGAATCGGCACCAGTTGCTGGCATCACAAGCGAACGTCGACCACCATGCCAAGGTGGCGGGGCTGACGCTACTGAAAGTCAGCTAGAAAAATAAAAAAGGGGGACAGACATTATAATAAATGGGCTTTATTCTGCTTTACTTCTAACTGAGAATCAACCTAATTCACCCGCTTGGTAAATCAGGAGATCACAAAGTGAAGGATAGAGTCTTGGGCATCTTGGCATACAAACTCAATGGCAATGGAATTTTTTTTTTTTTTTTTTTTTTTTTTTTTTTTTTTTACAGTAAGGTCATTTTCATCCTAAAAACTCAAACAATTTCAGGTCTGTTCCGTGCATCATGGATGTCATCAAATTTTAAACGTTAATTTATTGGCTATTAAAACTAAGGGACTAAATGATTTTTTATTTATTTTTTAATGCAAGGGCTTAACTGATGGTTTGATTATGGTGTAGGGATTAATGAACTTATCTCAAAATTTTATAATTGTAATAATAATTAAAAAATCATAACAATTAAAATTTTATAATTTTTATTAACTACAATTTAATCATCAATGCAACTCTTAATTTTTTTATTTATTTCATAATTAAAATCTCGTATTTTAAAATAATTATCTATTAATTTCTATGATCCCTTGTTTTACAGCTCATTTTTTTCTTTCTCATTATCTCACCAAAACTCTCACTTAATATTTAAATATTTTATTAATTTTTTTCAATAAATTAGTTATATTATAATTAAGAAAAAAATTAAAAATTTTGATATAAAATTTAATTAATAATTTTATGTCTAAAAATTAGAAAATTAAATTTTAAATAATGATTAGTATTAATTTAATTAAAAAATAAAAAATCTCAAGTTGAGCCGCCGCGAGAAATAGTCGGCTCGACGTCCATTGGTTGATGGGTGGTAGAAGGAGTTTCCCTGCTGATCTCTGCCACGTCTGCCCGCCTTTTTCCCCCGGCCCAGCTGTTTCTCTGCTTCTATATGTGGCCGAAGTTTGGCTGCAGAGGCCGAAAGTCCTTCCCCGGTGTAACTTTTGTAGAAAGAACTTTTTAAAAAGCATTTTGAAATGCACTTTTCACTCCCATTTCCCTTTTACAAAAAATATTAATAAAATATTATTAAGAGTAAAAATTATTTTATTCATTTAAACTCTTTTATTTATCTTATTTATTTTTTAAAAATTATTTATTATATTATTTATTTATTTAAAATTAATCCTTTTAAACTAGTATTATATTTATTCTTTTAAACTCTTAAATCTTAGATACTAATTTTTTTAAATATTTTTTAAAAATAATTAATTATTAAAATTTTTAAATTTTAAATTAACAAATTATAATTGATAATAAATATTATTAAATATATTTTAATTTTAGATATTAATTTAAAACATAGTTAAATTTTATAAAATTAATTTAAATTATTTATACAACCTAATTAAATAAAAAGTTACATTTAGTTTTATATAAAATTAATTTATACTATTTAACAGATATAATTAGGTTTTAAATTGTAGTCCTTAGATAGTTTTACAAAATCCAATTTGTTTGTTTTCAACTAACAACTTTTTTATTTTGTTAAGTTATTTAAATAATTTAAATTAATTTTATAAGATTTAATTGTATTTTAATTTAATATTTAAAGTTAAAATAAATTTAATAATATTTATTATCAATTATAATATATTTAATTTATATTTTTAAATTTTAACAATTAATTATCTTGATAATAATATTTTTAAAAAATTTTAATTTTAAAATTTAGAATTTCTGAAATAAATATAATAACTATATTAACTGTGTTAGTTGTAAGAAGTATATAATATAATAAATAGTTTAAAAGATAAATAAGATAATGAAAAAAGTCTAAAGGGTAAAATAATTTTTACCTTATTATTAATTAACCCAGTTACAAGTTTAACTTTAAACTAACAATAGTTTGTTGAGGTGCTTTAATTAATTTATTTATTAATAAATTTAATATCTACGTTCAGAAAATTTTAAAAAATATATACATTTAAATAAAATTAAAAAATATCGTAATATTTTTGTTAAATGTTGCGTTCGGTTGTTCCGTTTATTGGTTATTTTATCTACAAAAAATAGAAAAGGAAAAGGAAAATTTTGCGTGCGACCGACCGTTGCATCGCGTATTTAGAATGCGAAGAATCGAATCCGATTCCGCGGCGGGTCGGTCACACCACAGCGGTCCTTTGCGCATAAGCATCTCGCCACCTCTCCCCCTTTCCCTCTCCACCAACTCACCGGTGACAGGGAGTTTTCTGTATTAAAAATCCATTAAAATGGGACTCTCTTTTGGCGTTTAGACGCATTTTACAGATTTGTTTACAAACTAAAACACGGACTACCCAGCGATTATGCGCTATATATTGAAGTGTATTCATCGAAACAGATATTTTTATTCTACAATTTTGTCCTAGTGTTACTGAAAAGGCGAGCACACGTACATATATACATATAAGAGAGAGCGAAAGAGGGTAGAGAATCGAAGCATTGTGATCTGAAATGGCTACCGGAGAGGACGAAGGAGTGACATTAGCGTTCACTCCGACGTGGGTTGTCGCCTGCGTCTGCACCGTCATTGTCGCCATCTCCCTCGCCGTCGAACGCCTCATTCACTACACTGGCAAGGTAAGCTTTCTGCTCTTTTTTATTATTATAATCATTATTAGATTTTACAGTAAATTTGAACCTGGTAAGTTTATTTTGCAGTATCTGAAGAAAAACAATCAAAAGCCCCTGTTCGAAGCTCTACAGAAAGTAAAAGAAGGTGACATATTCACCCAGTGCATCACTCTCTTCTTCTCTCTCTGGATATACCCATTTAATTTCATGAACATTATTTGTGCAACTCATAGTTATAATCAGGAATGGGTTAGCTGCTAGGTGCATCTCTCTCTAAACTAACCCCCTATCAGAGATCTAATAATTTTTATTATTGGGTATTTGAATGTGTATGGGTGCAGAGTCGACGTTGTCGGGTTTCTTTTGCCCCAATTTTTAAGTCAAAAAAAATTCCACAAGCTATGATTTTGTAACTTTTGGACTTATGCTGGAGCTTTATAGCTCATGACCTTTTTCCAGCCTTTGAAATGAGCAGCTTTTGACTTAAAATCCTGAAAGTTATGAACAACGGTTTTGAACATTTATTTACTTTTTTGGCTTAAAATGCCAAGCAGATAAGGCTGAAAAGCCAGGCTACCAAGTTATATTCATGTCTCTGTTTCTAATGGTGGGGTTCATGAAAACTGCTTACGTATCCCGCTCTACTACCTATTTGAGGTCTAATGATATTTTTTATTTGGTCTATGAACGTGTGGCTGGGTGCAGAATTGATGCTGTTGGGGTTTATTTCGCTGCTTCTGACAGTACTTCAAGGCAGTATAGTCAAGATTTGTGTGGACAAGAGTATAGCCGAGCACTTTCTTCCTTGCAAGCTCCCATCAGAAGCTACCAATGGAGAAGAGTCTTCTTCTACTGCAAGTGAAACAACTTCCATCTTCAAAGATTGATTTCCGAAGGATTCACTGTGGATAATTATTGTGCTGCGCAGGTCCCTTATATTTCATTGCATCTCCTTGAAGATATTGTTCTGCAATAAATAGAAAAATAGTTTGAAATATAATGCAGCCCATTTAGCCTGCAAAATCAACATGGGTTATATACTATCCTGAATCCATGTATTTTTGCTTATGTAGATATTCAAGCAACTTAAGGACAAGCTAACATGAAAGTACTCGTACAAATATTTTTCTTATTTAATCTATTGACAAATATTTTACTTAAGTTGTATTCTTGGTTTGGAAATTCTGTAAACTGAGGAAGAATGAAAATATTTTGCCTTCATCTTCACTTGTCCTTATAGGCAGACTTTTTTTTTTTTTTTTTTTTTTCCCTGTATGGATTGAAAGACACCATTAAAATGTGCCAGGCCAGCCTCAAACTCCAACGACAACAGTTACTGTTGTTTACATTTTCCCAGTCCCTCATTTTTTTTTTTTTTTTTTGATTTGTCATACTAGTTTTGCAAGGTTGCCTTTGGATGAGGGTCTCAGTTAGTGGTTACACTTGTGACAGTTGAAATCTTACTTGTAGACAACTTGGTAAAATTGTTCATAACAGCGCACACTTTTGCAGCTATGATTTCCAACATGCTAAAGCTTTTCTTCCCTGGTGTTCTGCTATCATTTTGGTTGAATACCAATTACATAGCAATACACTTATGTAGATTTTATAGAACATGCTTATGGAGTTTATAGTACAAATGTTTGTATTTGGTATTTAGTTCAACTGGTAGGTTCATATTCATGTTGGATATTGTAGTTGCGCAAGATTTTTCATGTTGATAAAATTACTAAAGTGTGTATTTGTGTTTCCTCCTTTCTGTTTTTAATTTTCTTTCTGCAGAATAAGGTCCAGTTGTTGTCTGGTAAAGCATTGCACCAGCTACATATCTTTATCTTTGTGCTGCCATTGTCCATGTGACTTATAGTGTTTGCACTGTCCTATTTGGACAGGCACAGGTGAGAATGAAGTTTACTTCTAGTTCTCTCCAAACTATATTTTGTTGGTAGTTTTTTCTTAACAATTTCTCCTCTTATATGCTTCTGCTGTAAATTTTCATATATTATGACATAGATATGGCAGTGGAAAGCTTGGGAGGACTTAATTGCAAAAGACAACTATGAGACAGAACAAGGTTAGAATTATTGCTCTCAAAACTTAATATAATTTTTTGTTTCGTTGACTGTTTATGTTAAGTAGCTAACAATTGCTATGCATGTAAGCATTTACATAGTAAAACTTTTACCGTGCTTAGAAGTGGGTCACTTAAAATATTTAGCATTTACGATTATTTTACGATAAAAAACAGGTTCTATCAGATCACTGGATTCTGCACTTTTTTGTTTTGCCTTTATTTGTTTTTCCCCGTTGTTTTTAGCGTATGAAACCATAATGGAGGGGGAAAAAAGATAATTGAAGATAATTGAAGCTTTTGTAGCTGTAGTTGTTTTCAACTTCCTCTGCCTATATAAAATCACTCTGATCTTGTGTATAATATATCCTTTCACTTCACTATGCAGTTCTAAACCAAAGCTCACTCATGTCCATCAACATGAATTCATCAAGGGTCGCTTTCTGGGTATTGGGAGGAATTCAGTTATTATGAGCTGGTTGGTAAGTTATCTTCTTAGTCCTTATGGTTAGCACCCACCATTTAAAAAATAAAAATAAAAATTAAAAAAAAAGAGAGAGAGAGAGTGAAAATCAGAATGCCTTGGGTCCTATGACAAGAATTTTGGCACATTGGTTCGTTGCTGTTCTCTGTCTTATTTAATATTATACCCATAAATAATTCGACACAAACTGGTGCTGCCATCTAAGTGGGTTTGGCTGTGTCCTGACTGTATGCTAGTTTTATCTAAGTTTTTAGTAGATTATGGCCATTCATCAACTGGTTACTCTTCATGATACCTTTAAATGCCAATTTTCCTTGGAGCTTGATGAAGGTGGAATTTGAGACATTTCCTTGATATAACTGCAAAGAGGTTTTACTAGGTACCTAACACCATTTCAGGCAACAGTTTCTTTTGCCGGCTGTTCTTTTATATGCTTGTAATTCTATAGCCTATATATGTGTCCTGCCATTTGTATTATCCTATTTTCATATGTTAAAACAATAATTTACAAACTGAGTTGTACTAATCAATATACATAGCATAAGATTATTGTTGACAATTGCCATTTGTTTATTATTTTACAAACTTGTAAGGGAATATAACTTAATTGCCTCTGCTATCATTCAAAATTTCCAGTTGCATACATTTTATATATTTCATCCATGACTATGTGATTCTACTGATCCTCTTTCTATGTGTTCCAAACAATGACTCTGATTCTCAGAAATCATCTCTTTCTTAACTGTGAAAGTGAAAAACAACTGTCCAAATGATTGTTTAGCTTCTGAATTATTACCTCTAGTCATTTCAATGATGTGATATTGTCTCCCTTTAGGCACAAGATGTTCTGAAATGTATTTTTGGGTTGAATTTTCCAGCATTCATTTTTCAAACAATTTTATGGTTCTGTCAGCAAATCTGACTACATGACTCTAAGACTTGGCTTTATTATGGTAAGTATCCAATGCATGCATGATGTTTTCTTTTAAAAATGTTTTAAAATTTTTCTTTTTTTCTAGATGACCTGCTTTTGCCTTGCTGCTGAACTTATTTTACTACAGATGCATTGCAGGGGGAATCCAAAATTTAATTTTCACAAGTATATGATCTGTGCCCTGGAAGATGATTTTAAGAAAGTTGTTGGTATAAGGCAAGTGATAGCTAGGGCTTCGCTTGTAAATGCAAAAGTTTCCAATATCTCCTTCTCCTTTGCCTCTAATAATAATAATACAATAATAGAGTTAATAGTTCTGGTTTGGTAGTTAATATCAGATTTGGCTGGTTGCAGTTGGTATCTGTGGATATTTGTGGTTGTCTTCTTGTTGCTGAACATTAATGGTATGTTAGTTACTGTTACATCTTTTTTAAATCCCAATCCTAATGGTATGTTACCTACTGTATTTAGTTACTGTTACATCTTATTTGAATCCCAATCCCAATAGTTATCAAGTGATTTAAATTATTTTGTCATTTTATTTTCATTGTGCTGTCGGGGTGACTGTATTGTGCATATGTTGGTTTTACTTGGAGAATGGGGTTTTAGTATCTGTTTTATTTTATTTTATTTTCATTTTGAAATATGCTTGGTGCATGCATGTTTCTAACCTCTAATTTGAAGGTGAAGAAGTTTAACTTAACTCCTTTACAGCTGCATTGACAAGTTTCTGACCAAAGTTAATATAATGTTCATTGCCCTGTTGTCCAATCGAGTCATTTTGTTACACATATCACTCTTTTTGGTTAAAGCTCTATTTTATCTTTTGCAGGTTGGCATACATATTTTTGGATAGCTTTCATCCCTTTCATTGTGAGTTGTCCCAGATACAGTCTATATGCTTGGTCATGCACCCAACATGCTACCTAACTTTTATTTATCATGGCTTTAGATTGAATTGGAACTTGTGGCCTGATAACTCATTGAGATAGGAAGTTTTCTCGAATGATCAGATGGAATGCTTAAAAACTTGCAATTTGTTTTCAAATTAAATCTTCACCTTGAATGATTTTAAATTCATAATTTTCCAATTGCAAATGGTTAGAGTTTGTTACAAATAGTTACCCAATTCAGAAAAGGGTAAAAGCCAATATTCTGATTTTCTGTAATGCATTGTTTTGCATGTTTTGCTGCATCATCTACTTATGAAATGATAGCTTCTCTTTATCATTTCTATCATATCTGAGCCATCTCTTATAGTAGTTAACTACAATGCATTTATCTGAGTTAAATTCATGACTTCACTTGTTTAACTTTTCAGCTGCTACTTGCCGTGGGCACTAAGTTGGAGCATGTAATCAACCAACTGGCTCATGTTGTAGCTGAGAAACATGCTGCTATTGAGGGGGAATTAGTTGTTCAACTTCAGATGACCATTTTTGGTTCCGTCGCCCTTCGCATTGTCCTTTATTTGATACATTTCATACTTTTTCCAAAATGCTTTTGAGATAGCATTTTTCTTCTGGATATGGGTAAAACTTACGTGAATTTGAATCTTTTTCATTACTTTGGAAAAGGAAAAAGAGTAGTAATTCGTAACTAATCATAGTTTTTCATCGCCTTCAGGTTCAATATGGTTTTGACTCCTGCATAATGGGCCACCTCTGTTACATTGTCCCCCGGCTGGTTATAGGGTGAAAATCACTGTCCCTTCTTTTTCTGATTTTTTTTATTACAGTGATGCCACCATTTTAGAATTTTATTATATTTACCAAGTATTGGAATTATAAGACTGTCGATTGGCCTTCTAGGGTATTCATTCAGGTACTCTGCAGCTATAGCATCTACCCCTCTATGCCATTGTAACACAGGTGAGTTCAATCCTGCTACTGCAAATTATGACCTGTGAAAATGCTAAATCACAGATATGGCAGTGGCATTCTTGTAATACTATTCTTAAATATGGGTATTTTATATTTCTAAATGAATAGACAACAATAAGCCACCTTGTTTTGCATGAAAATTATGCTTGTAATTACTCTAACTCAATATTATGATTTTTAAACCTTAACTGCTAAACCGCTGTTTCTTCTTCTTCCTCTTCTTCTTGGTGGTGGCAATGCAATGAAGATGGGAAGTTATTTCAAAAAGGCGATATTTGACAAGCCTATGCAAGTTGGTCTGGTTGAATGGGCTCAACAAGCCAAGAAGAAGAAGCACTTGAAGAAATCACGTAATGGCTCTGGAGAAGAAAACGCAAATGGTGTTTCTGCAATAGGGATTCAGCCGGGCAGAAACGCAGCCAGGGAATCTGCACCAGAGGAGATTTAAACCGCCACCGGCGTCAAGTGAGTTAAAGATGAGCTAAGGATGTGTTAGGCAATGAGAATAGGCTCAGGCTTTTTTTCTCTTATGCCCAATATGCTGGTCGATTTTGCATGTTGATGCCCTATGTAGCTTTCTATATGCAGAAACTTTTTGAACTTGGATGGAACTTATATCAGAATGTATTATACTTTATGGGCTTAGTAGTTAGGGTTACACGTTTATGTATGAGAGGGATTGACCCATTTTTGAATTATGAAAGTCATTAGAAGAAAAAAGAACTGGGGAATTCTGAATTTGGTTTGTTTGTTTTATTTGAAAAGCGGCCGAATTTTTATCCCATTAAAATAAAAAGGCACAAAAATAAAAATTAAATCTCTCGAAAAGAGTTATTTTTTAACAATATGATAGACATTACCTTAAAAATATAAATTTGTTAATAAATATATTACTATATTTCAAAAATAAGATTATTTATTTATTGTAAATGTCACACATGTTCAACTATAATCTCTTCCAATTCACTAGTGTCTGACAACTAAAAAATTCTTAAAAAATTTTAATTTTGACTCGATAAATATTATTCAATAATGTAAACTACCGAATGAAAGCAATTGTTTTTAAAAAAATAATAAAATAAATTATCATGTTTGTAACAATAAAGAAAAAACAAAAAAAAAATTGAACTTAATCAAGGGAAGAAAGTAAAATGTGAGTTATACCCCATGCCAGTGCCTCCAAAAAGGAAAAAATTGCAAAAAGGACCCCTATAAATAAAAAAATTGAAAACCTAAAAAAAAAATCCAAAAATGGTTTTATAATCGTATGAGCAGTAAATACTAATTTGCATGAATATTTTTATTATTAATTTATACTACTGATTTTATTAAATGAGGAGAATTTATAAATTTAATTACTGGATCCTATGTGGGATTTTTTTTAATGGGATTATTTGTGTTAGCATACTTGGAATTAATTATGACTTTATACAAGCCCTTTTTTGTAATGAGGCAACCGCGATAAAAGTCACTTTTGGCTTTTTGAACGTTGAGCTAGCAACTGGTAGTAGCATGCTCCATTTGCCCAACTTATATTTTCAAACCGATCCCCTAATAGCGGGGAAGATTCACTTTTCACCACCTCTATTTTTTGCTCTCCTCCGTCTCCGGTGCAGGACCAGCTCTCCGCCGACGATCGCTTCCATGGTCAACTTAGCCGAGCGGAAAAGGAAGAACACGAAGCCGGGGGCGGAAGCAGCGGCGACGACCACCATCGCCGCCGACAGCGACAAGAAGAGACCGCGACGAGTTAAGCGCACAAGGCCTAAATGCGAGGAGAAAAAAGAAGAGGCGGCGGCGGTTGGAGGAGATATTGAAGATTTGGGTTTTCGCAGAGACGAAGCCTTGGTGATAAGGGCTTCTCTCCTGGAGTGGTACGACCGTAACCAGAGGGACCTTCCGTGGCGGAGAATCAGCAGTAATGGTGGAGATGGGGACGAGGACGAGGACGGAAGCGAAAGAAGGGCTTATGCGGTGTGGGTTTCGGAAGTAATGCTTCAGCAGACTAGGGTTCAGACGGTAATCGACTATTCAACCGTTGGATGCGGAAATGGCCCACCCTTTGTCACCTCTCCCGCGCTTCTGTCGAGGTTCTGTTTCTTGATTGTTTAGATCTGTTCAGGTGAAACTATTTTATTAGATTTTGCGCTAATAATTGGATTAATTTTTGCAGGAGGTGAATGAAATGTGGGCAGGTTTGGGCTATTACAGACGGGCACGCTTTCTGCTTGAGGTGAGTGTCTGTGTGTGTTCTTTTCTACTTGCAGTAGCTTTTTACCATCTGCTACAAGCTATTTTACAGTCTTTAGTTGCATTTGTATTGAGAAAAAATTGGTTCAACTACCTGGGTTGACTGCAGCACTCACTTGGACAGGAAAGAAATTGCCAACGTCCACTTAGTTGCTTTCCTTGCACAGTACAGTTATTCTAACGATTCACTTCTAAAGTTGTCTCCTGTCATTGGTTTCATTGAATTAATTGATGTAGAATCCACATTCTTTGGTTAATTGCCGCGGATAATGAGACCATCCACCAAACAACTAAAGCAGTTCTTTAACTTGCAGCATGTAAAACCTGTTTTTGTAATTAGTTTATGTCTTTTACTGTCAGGGGGCAAAGATGATAATTGACGGGGAGGCATATTTCCCAAACAGTTTCTGAACTCAGGAAGGTCAGGGAATTGGAGATTATACAGCTGGTGCAATTGCCTCTATAGCATTCAAAGAGGTGGGTAAGTTACTGCTAATTTTCTTGTTAATTATAAGAGAAGCATCCTCTTTCATTTTCATCTTTCACAAGACTTGGTATTTCAGCCTGTGCCTGTGGTTGATGGGAATGTCATCAGGGTGGTGGCTAGACTAAAGGCCATTGCTGCAAATCCAAAAGAATCAGCAACTATCAAGAACTTTTGGTGAGTTTTCTTTTTGGCTACCATAGCATATCATTATACCTTTACATATCTATCTATTTATATTTCCTTTTTTTTCTTGGTTCGGGCTGGGAGGGGGGCCGGGTGGGGTAAAATTAACTCACTAAAGATTGTTATGAGACAAATATCACCTTTTCCCCTCTCTTCTACCTTCCTTTTCCACTTCTTTCCTCGTCTCTTCCTTACATAGAAATGTGTATTTTGTTTGTTTCATTCATATGATTACATATAAAACCAAACACCAAGGTGAAATCCCCAAATTTGAACTCAGACTAGCTAATAATTTTGGCTTTCTCTGTAAAACATTTCTGAGTTGATAAAGAGCCTCTATTTAATGCATGCCACTGTTTTGCTGGCCCTGGAAACTGTATAGGTTGCTACATTTTCATATTCTATATACTCCATTGCTGTGCTATGCTAAAATTTGGCCATATTTGTTAAATTGTTACTTTGTGGTTTGACCATTCATGAATCATGACGGTGCTAATAACTTCAAAGAAAAAAGCAGCTCAAATAATATGGTGTCTTAATCAGCATTTTTCATGGCATATTTCTACCACTGTAATTTTTACAAATTTTTTCAAATTTCTTATTTTCCTTACTATTCTTTATCTTTATCTTGTTTCGTTCTTTCTTTCTTTCTTTTTTTTATTTTTAATTCAATTTTTGTACCAGGAAACTTGCAGGGCAATTAGTTGATCCTTCCAGACCTGGAGATTTCAATCAGGCTCTAATGGAACTTGGTGCCACAGTATGTACTCCCTTGAACCCCACCTGTGCTGCTTGTCCTTTATCAGCCTACTGCAGTGCACTCTCTCTCTCTAAACATGGATCAGTGGCAGTTACAGATTATCCTACAAGGGTTGTAAAAACTAAGCAAAGACATGATTTTTCAGCTGTTTCTGTTGTGGAGATCATAGAGGGACTTGATTCTGATGGTAGATTTCTCCTAGTAAAGAGGCCTGATGAAGGTTTACTTGCTGGCCTCTGGGAGTTCCCATCTGTTCTTTTGGAGAAAGAGTCTGACTTGGACACAAGGAGGAATGCAATTGATCAATACTTGAGGAAGTCTTTCAATCTAGATTTCAAAAAGTCATGTAGTGTGGTTTTGAGAGAAGAAATTGGGGAATATGTCCATGTCTTCAGTCACATTCGTCTCAAGATGCATGTGGAGTTGTTGATTGTACATCTGAAAGGTTTCACTTCTATCACAACTTTCTCTCTGATGCAGACACTCACATGCACGTCTATTCAATTACTCATAAATATCCCTCTACATGGGCAAACTTTGTGCACTAATTCATTTATAGATACTTATCTGTTAGTTTTCACATGGTATATTTAGATTCTCCTTTACCTCCATTGGACGTAGGTGGGAAGCACATTTTGCATGGAAAACATGAAAGCAAAACCATCGCTTGGAAGTCTGTTGATAGCACGGACCTTTCAAACATGGGATTATCATCTGGCGTAAGAAAGGTATATGAAATATTTGTATCCTGCAATTTTTTCATGACGGAAACTGATGCTTGGCATTCAAGTTACTTCTTTTCTGTTTCTTTTTTGGTTGCATGAAGTTAGTTCTTTGAATTGGAAAGTCCTAGGCCTAGGTATGCCCATTTTCTAGCTGATGCTTATTGACTAATTCACAGAAAGTATTGACTCCAGTACTATCAAGAAAACTTGAAATAGCATACAGAAAGAATTGATAATTTCTGATGTTGGACATGGTTGTTTTCTTGAGTATGAATCTTGTGCTTGTTTCACTTTGATTTCCATTTTGATTGGTTGGATTTTGTAGATGACTCATCTATTTTGCTGATACATGGAAATTGTTTATTGTGTTCAACTTTCCAGTTTCACTGCTTTGTCTTTTGAAGATTATTCAAATATGTCACACAGTTGTAAGTTGAGATATTAAGCAGTATAGTGGATAATGGAAAAGCGAGCCATTTTGGGCAGAGTTGCCGTGCGTGTGTATTGGGAGATGAAAGTATCAGTTTCCGCCTGGTTCAAGAAACTTCTAAGCCCTTCTGTGCTCAATTTGAATGGATGGATGGGCAGAGACCTAAGCTCTTGGCTATTTATGCACAATGTCACCAAGTGTCTGCCATGAGAACCTTCTTTCTTTTTCTGACTAAATCGTTTGAGGCAATGTGCTTCAAATTTCAATTCCCTAAGAAAGCTTCCTAATGGAAATGCTTATCTTGGAAAAAGCAATTGACGAGAAAGTAAAAGCACGTTTATGTTGATGAGCAGCAACCACAAAACGTGAAAAAAATACAGAAGTTAAAAACATGGAAGAAAAAAAAAATACACCCTTGTTTCCTTTTGTTGAAGTTTCCTAAATTATGTATTAATGATGAGAAGAAATTCCGTGAGAAGGGATGACTTTAAACCTAAGTCCCCACCATTTGATGTGGGGAGGTTATGAATTTCTCACATCTTAGCTTCAAATATTGGAATAATGGTAAACCAGAGGAATTCAATTTTCTTTTAATTTTTATTATTTCAAATTCTGATATTCACAGCCCACTTTAGAAATGTAAAAACATTAATAGAAAAGGATGAAGTAACTAAAGAAGTATAGATATGACGGGATTCTGGAATGCTGTTAGACCGTCCTTCTTTGTACTGCTTTGACAGATGACAGTTGGCCTTGAAATTTTGGTCAGTGACTCTCCTAGCTGTTTTATATCTTTGGAGGCAACGTTTGTTTGGATAATATGAGATGCATTGACTATCCTTATTCGCAACCTCGTTTAATTTAACCCCATAATTATCTCCTTGCAGGTTTACTCCATGATTCAGAAGTTCAAGCAGAACGGATCCAAACCAATCCTTCCAAAAGCAAGAAATAAAAAGGCATTATGAAATTCATTTTCTTGGTTCCGGAAGTTGTACAGAATCAAGAAACTAATTTTATTTAATACTTATTCTTGAAAGCAATTCTGTGTCATAATTTTATAAAGTCTCTTGTCTTGGCTTGTTTATTTTCCTTCTTCTGCGCCTTTAGCCCACTTAATTCACAACACTTCCCCTCCCCACCCCCCCCCCCCCAAAAAAAAAAAAAAAAAAAACTGTGAAACCCCCTCCGGCACAGGAGAAAGAAAGAGGAGAAAAGGGAAAAGGAAAACAGATGAGAACTATGGTTACTGTGGATGGCTCAACTGGTTAGAGAATCAACTGGTGTCTCTGCTTTGTTCCTTTCTATTTGAGTCTGAATTGCGTATTTGTGAAGGAAAAAACAGAGTAAAATAAAAAATTATAAATTTACCTCTTTCTTAGATGGATTGCAAGAATGAGAATAGTTCGAAATAGTTTCTACGGAAAGGGTTCAATTTTTACGGGCAGACATTTTAACTTTTTTTTGTCATGATGCGCACACCTCAAAAACTGAATATGCAAAAATAACAAAATTTTCTTTTAGTTAATAATATCTTGCTATTAAATTCATGAACATAAAAATGCTTGTAGCCTTTCTATTTCGATAACAAGTGACTAGAACATGAAAACAATATATATATATATATATATATATAATGCAGAGTGTGCGTGTGCGTACGTGTGTGTGTGTGTGTGTGTGTGTGTGTGTGTGTACACATACACATACACGCACACTCTGCATCTTGACCTTTTATATATCAACTTAAAGATTATTAAAAATTCACAACTTTATAATACGCTAAGGTCAAAAATTGTTTTGCATTGAGCTTAGATTAGCCAGAATTGGAAGCACTCAATTCAATTTAGGAAAACTTTGTTTATGCAAATTAAGATCATATTGTTTAGAAAAAACTTAGGGCTTCTTAAATATAACCAAAGAATATCCGCACAAATACGGGGCATGCTTGAGCAACGGGCTCATATTTTTAAGTTAAACCCAAATAATCCTAAAATCTTTTTGTTTAAAAACCAAAAAAGAATGTTTTGAGTCCTAAATTTTTATATTTAATAGTAGAAAATATAAATCTAAAAAAACTATCTACAAGTAATATCCCATTCATAAACCAGATAACAGGGCTATGTCTTAGCCTAGGCCTTTTGTCCTGTCAGATAAGTATAATATAACCATTATAAACGACTTAATCCTTCTCACGAAAAATCCAATGATCAATAGAAGTGTCAGAATTCACAACAGTCAGTGTTAATAGTTGAAAAGTTCACGTTTAAATATTTTTCTCTTTCTCATGCTCCTTCAATAAAGCCAAAAAAAAGAAAAAGAAAAAGTGAAAGAAAAAAGCCTTCACAGCAAGCAGGAAAAGTTTACTAATTTCATTAGGTTCTGTGAGCCCTTTCAGCAGAAAATAATATTTCCACAAACTGGATGTCTCTACTCGTACGACCTTAAGCAAGAAGAGCTCAGGCACCCAACTCCACAAGCGCAAACACCTACTTATAAAAGATCATTACTCAAGGGCATTTGCTAGAACTAGCGGCAGCACATAACATTCGGTTAAACTAGGCTTGCCATAAAAATAAAAATAAAATATGAAAAGAAGAAGAAGAACTCGCCTAAGTATCCAATGTTACTAAAGTATAGCAAACACAATACAACAGGTTACTTAATGAAACAATGTCACAAGTAGTATTCTCGAAGCCTTAGCCAGGTAGAAGCTTTGAGTTCTGGGAATCTAATCTTAGGTGTTGGAACTGGCAGTTGCATCACGCATAGCCCGCTGGAGTTCACTCAAGAAATCCATCTGCCCAGCACTGACAGCAGGAGTCATCATCTGAAGAGAAGACTCCAAGAACTTAGTTTACACCCTAGAGAGAGAGAGAGCTTTTTTTTTCCTTGGAAGGGAACAATGTTACCTGATGAGGAAGTCTAAAGGCTCCCCACGCTGCAGTACTACTCCCGGTGTACATAACAGGCCTTTCTGTCAAAACAAAAATGGAAGGGGGAAGTGGGGCTATCAGTCTAGATCCTACATCAGAAAATCACACATTTTTTACTGTGCAATGGTTCAATTAACAATTATTTTTACAAGATAGAAAAAGGAAAAATGTACAATGCGACCTCCCAGCCTAAAGGACCTCCAAACCTTAGGAGCCACTTCAACTATCTCAGTATGTCATGTAATGATAAAAGAGGGTGATGGACCTGCAACTACAAGCATGCAGACAAACAACTTCACAGTTATCCCAACCAAACACAAAATAAATAGCCAAATGCAAAATCAGGAAAAGAGGTGGCTTCAGTTCCTGTAATATGGTTGCCTCTGGCTTGGTAAATGCTCTTCTATCTGACATTCTACATAATCCAATCATCCATTGATACCATCAAGATTAAGTGGGTTTCAAAGTTCAAATTCCAAAGCATGATGACTCCCAAGTATTACATGGTACAAGCTGATAAGATTCAAATTCCAAAGCATGATGACTCCCAAGTATACATGGTACAGGCTGATAAAAACTTGAGCCAAAAATTAACCAAGCTAGAATAGTGACAGCATCTATTTGAACACTGATACTCGTTTTAAAACTTATAATGTAAAAAGATTGGTGGATTTTGCAAAGGGGATTTGATGGGTTTTGGAAAGTTGTTTCTAAATTAAAAGATCCCGTGCACAAATGATAAAAGCAGTCAAGAGTGAATAAGCATTTGAACAGTTCCCAAGCCCTTCACTCACCAGCTAAACTTGTTGATGGATCATTACATGCATTTATAGCAGCTGTCCAACCTGCATTGGATGATTCAAGGAACAAATGGTTATTGAAGTATTCAATTAACTTCAGTCTAATTTGCCTTATTGTTTTAAAACCATAGTGAATCACCAAAAATTTAGTCCGGTCCTTCCATTGGAACCAGGTTGTTACAATATCAAATTTGACATCAACTAATGTAAGTACCAGCCAAAGCACGTTCACCGCCAGGCAATTGAACAATTATGCTTGTTGAGTAAGTGTTTCTTTCTTTGTTTCCTTTCTTCAGATAATTAAAGAAGTATACTTGTTGGCCAAACTTTGAAATAATAACATTCACATTCTAAGGTGCCTACAATTTTTAGGGATACAACTTCACTGTCAACATAAACATCTGATATTAGAACTGTTAGTGGAGCATATCAATTTATGTTTTGCCCTCAGATATAAGAAAAATTAACTTATAATGGTGCTAATCTAATAGCTTTTACACCTTTTATAGCCATTGATCCACATAGATCAATAGGCTAGTGCCATGCTGTGCCACAATCACTCAGAACTCAGAGACAGCTCTACGGCCATTCATATTCTGTACTGAGGCAAAACAATTCAAAAGCAAAAGTGAGTTCTCACCTTTTGCTGTCTTCAAACCAAGAAAAATAGTTTGAAATGCAGCAGTCAGGTAACATATCACCAATAAGCTTGCAAAACACGACACAAACCACACCCATGACCACCACAGAATACTTCTCCATCCACCCCAACCACTGTGGCCTGCTCTTCTATTTCAGCAAACAGGAGCCCAAACCCTCTTCTCTGCCAACATGGCCATTGCAACTGTAAAAATGCATTTTTATCATTCCAATCAAGCATTGTGCTAGGGCATTTGTTTTCACACTTAGTCCTCCCCTTTCACTCAGCAACTGGGAGCTTAAGCACCACGTCTATCATCCAAGGTCACACTGCCAGCACTTCTATCACCACAACCTGTCAACATTACATGAACATAATGGTTTCAGCTTCTAACTGACACAAATTTTCTGCAACTCCAACTCTGCCACAGCCCATGCTTGTCCACCAATCTACCACTATTGAGTTCTCTCTCACCCTTACCCATCTGTCTCTATTTATCCCTCTCACCCAATATCCAGGGCAAACATCACCATAATATCGTGTCCAGTTGATATTCCAACTAACTTCTCAACCACAACTCAACTCCAACCCCTTAATCCAGTTTTCAATGCTTCACAGGCAATATTCCAGCAGGCACAGAAAAGCTTCAACAATTGTAACTTGAATCAGATTAATTATAAGGCATTTTTCACTAGGATCTTGCCACACTATTTTTCATTTGCACATCCAAGTGCAAGGAAAATGGACTAGATCCGCCCTTGGAAAACCACTAGATCTTTGACACAATAAAAGGGCTTAGAAGGGCATGAAAGAAATTGTTTTACACAGGATAATTTGGACCTATGCCTTCATTTTTGAAACATGATTGCCATGCTGCATCAGAATTTTTACTTAAAAACTAGTAATGCATCATTTGATATTATTTATCCTAATTGATGTACTAGTTTTACTAATTAAGTAATTAAGCATCATATATGTATATCAACAAAGGACCTAAAGGGCTGTCACCAAAAGTCTCAAGTACAACTAGCACATTAAGCAGGAACATAAGTCCTATAACAGGATTCCAAATAGATCAAATTCTCAAGTAATCACCACAGCCACCTCCAATTAACAACTCTATGATAGATGAAATGTATCAAAAAGATGGTCCTTTGACTCCAAAACATCATAATCTTCAAAATGTGATGTACGCCAGCTACCCTGGCTCACATAATATTCCAAGTTGGAATATCATATATTATCCTACTGTAGACGTGAAGGAGAAAGGAAATAAGTGTTCTTCAACTAGCTGCTGCCCATGCCTAAACTGATATTATTCTCACATGATTTTATCATTTGCCTATATATGGAAGCCTTTCCCCGGGATAGTACCAGAAGTAACAAAATACCGTGCAGGATTATCAAATATCAATTAAACATAAAAGAATTATGTAAAAAAATTGTAATGCAAACATACGTTCATTCATGAGCTGAAAAGCATCGCTTTTACAACACAAATGCATGGGAATTAGCCCTGGACGAGGGTTCTCATTAACAAGATTGCTCCCAGTTACATCTCCATGATCAGTGATGGGCATATTTCTTGAGGTAGCAACTTGACTCTTTTCTGCTTCATTGGTGTAATTGTTGATCATTCGATCAATTCTATCTGCAAAATGAACTCGCATCCTTTAGCGTACGAAGATGAAATCATTTTTGCACATGTAATGGTTACACAGAATGCAACTACTTTTGGCAGTTAGTAGCAAACATGAACTTGCATCCACAACAAAGCACATATTTTTGGGACACAGCTCCAATCATTCTGACTGGACTTCTCCCAATTTCTGCATTCACAGGTCCAATCGTAGATAGTCTAGGAAGCAAGAACATTCCCATGTCCATTTCCAAGTCATGCCTATGTCCAACACACCCCTTACATGCTGAGAACTGTTTCAGAAGTACCAAGCAGTTTCTGTCTCAAAGCACATTTTTAGGAACAAAAACATGCATGTCTGTTTATCAAAAAGCATTAACTGCCACTATAGTTTCATGAAAGTAATATGTAACTATAAATATAATTTAGGCAGCAAATGATGCAATTACTCTCGTGAACATAATGATTGTTTTCATCCATGTTAAATAGTATTCAATTCAGAGGAAATAATCTTACTATTTTGTACTTTTTTATGGATATTAAAGTTGGAAGACCTACAGAAGTTGATTGACATCCTAAATATGTGGAGACTAAACCAATCATAATAACAGTACGATACAGAAAGTTTACTACCTAGCCTAATATGAATAGCATTCTTTCACCTAAACCCATACACGGAGCAAGCTCTTTTTACCCAATCAGCATGTGAATATAATTTTAAATATTGTAACAGAACAATGAAAACACTATCATGTTTACAGGGAAATAAAGTTATTCTAAACAGAAGGGGGAGGAGTAAATGCACTTATTTCTGAAGGATATGCGTAGTGGATGACTAATTAGAAAATAAATGTACGAGGGAGGACGAAGAAATGAACCTCAGATCAGCAAATGTTTGACATACAATGTCATATACCAAATTCAAAAATAAAGTAATCAAATAGAGTGAACTCCAACCAACATCATCCTTAAAGCAGAGAACTTCATAGCTTCAAAGCAAAGAGTATCTCAGAATTTCAACACATGACATCTGCCGATTTGCATGCCTTGAGATCTTTAATGGGATTACTTATACAAGGTAGGCATTAAACATCCATGCATTTAAAGCTCCATCTAACTCTTGTTTCACATACACGTAAAGGATGAGGGATCAACAAACCACATTTCGTCCATTTTCATATAATCGTAACGGACGAGGGGCAAACTTCCCACGTTTGATCAAATTTTGAATACAAATTTCCAATAATTATTTTGTTAACCTCAAAAGAAGAAGAAGTCATAATTTATAACTAATAAAGACATCCGAGACACAAAAGAAAGAAAATGAAGTAACCTCTAAGGTCGGATTATAGAGTTCTAACAGTTACGCATAATAATCAAGGTAAGGACAGTTAACTTGTTCAGCCAAAAATACATACATATACATGCAAACAAATGTCTAAAACGTATATAGAGTTATCTCTCGGCATGCAACAGAAATAACGCCACTTTTACTAACCTCCTCCTGATTTGCGCCTGCCGAGAGGACGGTTCCTGCGTTTTATGGATTTAAATCTCCCAATTAGAATTAACTAATCCATTAATGACAATCAATTTCAAATTGATCGAAACAGAGAGGGAAATACCTCTGATTGGGGGGAGCATAGCGTTTGATTGTGGTGACATTGGCCGTGGAGGGGGAGTCGGTAGGGTTTTCGGGCATTATTGTTCTCTCCACAACACCTCCACCTCCTGGAATAGAAATACGTTGGTACTGAAGCTGAACTCCTCAGCTGAAAAGCATGGGAAGCAACTTACCTTTGGTAGGGTTTTAGAGTCTCAGGCCCTGCGATTTCACGCTTGCCACCATTGCTGTTCCCCTTTCCCCCAAATTGTAGAGCGAGACAGAGCAGAGAGAGATTTGGCGATATTTTTTTCAGGCTGCTTGGGGACGAGAAGGACAACCACGCGCCTCCGTAGGGCTTGTTACTCTTGTCTGCGGTGATTATAATTTGCTAATTGCTGTCCAATAAATATTTCTTTTGGGTCGATTAGTCTTATTATTACGAATTTGTGGCCTCTTTTTGAAAAAAAATTAATTTACGGTCCATAATTATAGGCCAATGCTATGTATTTTACTTAACTCTCAGTCCCAGAGATCTATAAATTTTCAATTAAACTAATTATAATTCACTAAAGTCAATCTTAATAAAACTATTCCACAAACTTTCACTTTTTATATAATTTATATTTATATATATACACACACACATATATGTCAATAAAATATCATTCAATAATATTGTGATACATAAATAATGTAATATATATTTTTATTACATTAAATTTATATTTGTACATATATATTTAATATTTCTATAGAGTATAAACTTTATCTTATTTGATCCGTCGTACAAAGTAATATTGTAATATTAATTTTATTTAAAAATTAAAATTTAGTTTAATTACCCATAAATCTCAACTTCAACAAAGAATTAGAATATTATGTTTACTTTAGTGTAGCCTAAACATTGAACAAATATTTAATTAGTTTTTTATCTTGAAATAAATTATATTTAATTAATAGATAATGTATTTATATAATAATTTCATATAATTAAGAAAATAGTTGAAAACTTAGTTGAACTGAAATAAAGTATGAACATATTTAAAAATAGAATAAATGTATAAGATTAAAGAATCCATTGTAGAAATTTGGATACTTTAGTAAAGTAATACATGGGTTAACAATTGTCACAAATTTAATAAAATGAATAATTAGTACCTTAAATTATAAAAACTTGCAAACACACCCCCACTCGAGTGGTACCGAATAATTAGAAAGCATGGGGGCGGGTTGCAATTTATGTAGATCATTTGTGCACTGTTTCGCCGCGGCGCCAGAATTCAAGCCCCCCGGCGAGGTTCCCTGCTCCTCCCAACCTCTCTCGCTCGCCTTGCAAGGGTTTGATTGCACTGGAGTTGCATCCAGAAGACCGGAAGTCAAAGCGGAGCAATGGCGGGCAAAGAGGACCGAAGACCCCCTAGACGACTTTCCCTGAAAGCCTCGTTCTCTTCTGACAATCATTCAAATTGGAAAGACAAGGTACGCATCTACCTTGTACAATTTATACATCATAAGACACGAATTGTATGTAATTCTGTTTGTTTTCCAAAATTCGGTTTGCCAGGGTGGGTACTGGGTTCGTTGTGTTCCCCAACCCTATTTCGCGTTTTAATTCCGGTTTGTGAAGTTTTATCACGTGAATTTCGAGTTAGCAGCATTAATTTATGCGAATTAAAGGAAACTATTTCTATTTTTGTTTTGCGTCTATTATCCATGCTGAGGTTGTCAACGAATTTGATGCTTTTTGTTGTCTTTTGTATGTGCAGTTGAGAGATAGTTGTTACAAGAGGGTGCAAGAGGATCGAGCTCGCTTGCTTTGGAAATTGAGGTTACCGGAGTCTAAAGATAAATGCTTCAGTGAGAAGGTTCTTTCAGTAACACTCTACTGTCTTGTTACCTTGAGTTAACTAGTTTTACATGTTGGTTAGAAGATACAGGAAGACTCATTAGAAGAGAACCTGAATAGCTAAAAAATCAGGATATACTGATTCTGTGCAAAAGGGGTGACTCAACTAATTGGTATAATCTGTAATTTTCCTGGATTAAGACAAATGGTATTAGAGTGATTTCCTTTTATAATTACATCATGTTTGATCACGCTTCCCACCGACCCTTAGTCTGCCAGGTTTTTGAGCATTTGATATAATGAACTTGACAAACCACACCAACTGGGAGGACTCTATTGGGCACTGGATGAGAGGTCAGTGATTTCCATTGGTTAGGTTATCAGTGTGAGATTGTTGTTGAACGTAAGAACACAAATAAACAACCACTCAAACAACTTAAACATCCTACAGGTAGTAGTTTTTGGGGCTCAAACTTCTGCAACATGATGTTCTTCTCTATCACTTACCCCCCCCCCCCCCCCCGGGGTTTTTCTCTCATAATGAAAGAGATATTTTCACTACCTGCATCTATGTTTCTGTTTTTTTAATTAATTATTATTATTTTCAACATAGAATTACATGTGTGTGAGATATAACCTTTTGTTAGCCAACTTGAGAGATTTAATTCTCTTGATTAATGGGACTTAAAAATCATATAGCCTTTTACTTGTCATTTAGTTATGCTTTCAATTTGGCTTTTGTTTCTCAGCATGTGATGATGTCATTTAAGGAAAGAAGGAAAGGGTTAATTTCCATCCCTATTTTCTCCTTGCAGGAGTTCATCAGAACAACTTTTCAGAATATAGTTGCTGATGAGTTTAGAAAAATTAAAGATTTATCAATGGATGAACATTATGGTGCTCTAAATTCCACGTCAAATGTAGATGATGCATTATGGGAATACAATGGTCTTCAAACTGCTTATCAAGGAGATTGTGAAGAGATATTACTAGAAATGCAGAGGATTTTTTACGAGGATCTTAAAAAAGGACCTACTACAAGAGGCAAATCAGGTTATACCTTTGTGAAGTATTGCATTCTATTATTTACATCATGGTTTATGGATAACAACATTGGCCTACTGAGGTCCTGCCTGTCCGGTGAATCAATGGTGAAGATATTGATACTTGAAATGAGATACTGAACTTTTTAATACCCATACAGTTAGCTATTTCCTCATTCACCCCTTCTGAAGTGGCTTTATGCATCTTTTCCTTTTGTTTTGGTCATATTGGCCTTTTTAAACTCATACATTCACTTTGGCTCCTTCCAGAACCAGAAACCAATATCAGAACTTGGGAAGATGAAGAAGATGAGTACTTGGCCTGTGCAGTTTTTGAGCATATGAAGTTGAATGATCACCAGGTATGTATTGTGAACAAGGATTCTTTGAAGAGTCAAACATGTTTATAACATGTATGCATGCTTAGATTAAAGGCAATAATAATTTTTCAAAGAATATATGTGCAATGTAAAAAGTGGTGCAAAATATTCTTCATTGGGAAGAGCAATGAGTACAGCTCAATTGATGTGGTTAGTGGCTGCACCATTTTCTTGTAGCCTAACTTTGGTCCAATATTCTGAGAAATTCCTATATGTCAGTTGGCTTTACGCGTCCATGTTTCCTGCTGATAGGCAAGTGAAGTGGGCCCTCACTTGGGACCCTGGATTGTTCTTATTTCTGAATTGTGGCTTAGCAGTTCACTACATGGTTTCTAACTGCTGGATGTGCCACATGCATTGCTACAAGACAAAAATGGATTCTAATTTGACTGCCTCAAGTACCTTCAATTATAGAATGAGTCTCATATAAATTGCCACTGCTGTTTTGCAACTTGTGAATGATTTAACTGACTTTTCTTGCAATTGCAATATTAGTTTGCGTCTGTTTGTGACATTCTGTTGTAATCTAATGTTTGTACTAGGAGCACAAGGTGATATGGTGCCCCATTTGCAGGCAGGGAGAATTGCAAGAGAAACGATTGCTGATTTCTTGCACTTCTTGTGAATTTAAACTTGACAAGGGCAATGAGGTATTCTTTCTTTTGACATCTATTTCCTATTTCCACATTTGGAGATTTCTTGTGGTAGTTTGGTATATTTTTAAGGTGGTTAAATTATTTTATGATTGTCAAGTATAAATCTTACAACATGGAGATATTGAATCATAATATTGCATGAATGTACTATAGTATGGCATTGCCATGCAAGTGGTACGCAGGAGTTTGAGGTTCAGATTCAGGGGTTTGATTGGAAGGGTAGTGGTGTAAATAATTTTCAGGGAACTTAACAATGCTTTCAACCTGGGACCACTATTAAGCAAGCTAATGGGTTTTACAGAGAAGCTCCTCTTTATTTTAAAAGGTTTTCATAGTTATCCGTGTGCTTTTTATGATAGTTTCTTTTATTTTCTTCTGCTTTTTGTATTTTAGTAGGAACCTTGGCTGCACATCTAATAGTTGTATATCCGAAATACAGCTTTGACTAAGCAAGATCATGCTATTTACGTATGGTACAAATATTTTTTTAATCATTTTTTTGGTTCTTCTCCCGGTGGATAAACATTGGTCACTGTATTTTACATATGTACATATATGAGGTCACCTAATGGGGAATGTTTGGCTGACTAGCCATTTCCATTACTTATATTAGGTTACTTTGGACGTGTTGAAGACTCGGCTGGCAGAAGCTTATGCAGAACATCTTGATAGAGGTTGCAGACTCAAACCCAAGTTCTGCATGAAGTCTAGCTTTGATCTAACAGTTCTGTACATTGAGTGCCAAGGTTGCGATACTTTGGAAGTTGTAATATAATCTATTTGGTTCCAAAGTTTATGGTTTGAAAAAAAAAGTGGTGAAAAAGAAATGTACTTTTATAGATGACCTACACACCCCCTGCCTGATCTTTCAGCTCAGTTGATTTGCCCACTTCAACTCAATCTTTCTTTGAACATACAAATTCATCTGACAGTAGCATAATTTTGTTTAGTTAGCTATATGTTGTAGATGGATTTACTGTTTCCATAAAATATCGCGTTGTGGTTCAACTCTCTCTCTCTCTCTCTCTCTCTCTCTCTCTGTGAACTTGGCATCATTAGTTTATAGATAGTTTTTGAAAATTCTGTATCAAGACATTTTGCATTTGGAAGTACAGCTAGCAAACCATGCTTCCAGCATATGGACTGCATTATCCTCAAATTATTTTTGGTGGCTTCGGCAATTTTTTTTTTCCCGACTGTTAAGCATCATTTTAAGTTTGGACTGAATTATCCTCCAATTATTTTTGGTGGCTTCGGCAAATTTCCTTCGATTGTTAAGCATCATTTTACATAAGAGAAAGGGCGGACCTAAGCGATTTAAACCAAAACCAGGAAGCGGGATCCAGGACTTGAAATGTGTATATACGAGAAATCCGTGTAAAATTCTCAATTCAACACATACAGATTCATTTAATAATCTCACCTTGGTAAACATTTCATTCCTTATCCAACTGATCAGCCCTCTCGACCACAAACAAAAGAGACAAAGGGGGAGTAGAGGGCAAAGAATCATAAAGGAGGGGAATAAAAATCTCAAGCCCATGAGTTGGGTGAACAAATTTGGCAAAACACATGTAGGGAGATGTTCAAACAATACTACTCTACACAGCTCATACACGCGAGCTTGCATTTACCTGTATATTATCTTCAGTTGAAATCAATTTTTACAGCCCCGTGGGTATTTTTCTGTTATGGCATCTCAAAGCTGATGTGAATCTCCTTTTGGCAGCCCATGTATTGCAAAATCAGCCGCAGCAGAAATACAAAATATCTTCTGGAACAGTCGTGAAATTCATGGCCCAGAATAATGGTACACTTTCCTCAAAGCAATTTTCAGCACAAAAGTTGTAATAAAATTCAAAAGAGCTCCTCTGAATTAAACTTGTTCCAAGCCTCCTAATTACCAGATAAAATAACATTACGTGGCTTATCAATTTGACCAAGGAAGGAGGTGAAGATGAAGAAGATGACTAGAAATACGAAAGGGAAGAATACTACCAACTACAGTGTTCTAGACATAAAGCACATGATTACATTATATTTTCATTCATCTGAAACCCAGGAAGTAGCACGAGAGGAAAAGGAAATGGGAAGAAGGATATGTAAGTGCAGTGATCTAAGCATAAAGAACACCAATTATATTATATTTTTCATTCCTACAATACCCGCTTAAGTGATTAAACTTGAAGATATTCATTCTTCCAATAACATAAGAGATTCTAAAAATCATTTTGAATTTTTAAGACATTTTCTAATTCCCTATTCATTAACACTAAACATATATTTAGAATATTAAAAAAAAGGAATTAAACCACAACGCCAGCTTCAAAAAATAGCATGTAAAATTGCTCAGGATCACAAGTACCTTAAGAAGGTCAAAAACCTTTTCAGCAATGTATTTTTGTTGAAGAGTGGCACCTTTTTGTTGCACCTTATCTGGATGGATGCATAAAGTTGCCTTTCTATAAACTTTTTTGACTGCAGCACCAGTAATCAAATCCATCAAAGAAACAGGCTGCCAACCGCATTGGGGCCATAATACCTGATCACATTTAACACAGAGAGAATAATCATTTGCACATTTACTGTCAAACAGAAAAAAGCAAGAAAAGATTAGAAAACTCAAAAGCAGAAAGACAAAAAATTTATTGTTTTAAATCACGTGTAACAACACATAATTCGCTGGGATATAAGCATTATCTGGTAATATAGATTTGGTTCTCTCTCTAATCCCAGTCAAGCCACAGGCAAGCCCAGAGTGGGCAGTTGGGTGCTATGATGAATGATTCCAACTCCTAGCCATACTAACCACTTAAATCCAGTTGATCCCACTCATGGAGGCATTCTAGAAACATGGAGTGTCCTAGGACATTGCTGTCCTAACTGTAGCAAGTGGAATGCCGATACCTTAGAGGATATTGGTGATGCCTGACCATGAGATGAGATTGGCAGCACCAGGCGGGGTGCCAACACCTAAGAGAGGCTTGATCCTTAAAGCAGTTCAAGCCTTAGCGAGGATAAAGTAGCCTCTCATAAAAAAGGGTTGAGTAGGTGCTAACCATGAAAATCATGTTCCGTGAAGAGTGTCTGAATGGTGTCTGCCTTGAGCATGTTCCTTTGGAGCTTAGGCTCCCCGTTATTGGAGTGGCAAGGATCCACTCAATATGGAGCCAAAAAGTGACCTTAAAGACCATATTGCTTGAGAAAGCTTGTACTTTGAGGAGGTGAAGCTCCAAGCTCATTATCCCCTACCATGAATCACTCTTAAAGGGACAAGTGTTCTGGTGCCCTAACTAAGAAAGTTTCATATTCCTCAAGTTAGGTGGAGTGGAGGAGTGACCTGGTGTCCTGGCAAGGCTAACATCAATCTCCTAGTTAGCAGAGGGATAGTAAGCTTGTTACCACAATGAGGATAGAACCAAATCTCTAAAGCCGAGAGAAAACCCCCTTTGCTTGGCCGATTATGTAGCATTCAAGTGCTCCAATGAGGCTAGCATTGAAGCTCCATAAGATGATGTGGTGCCATGCAGTGTGCAGGCATGTGGCCTGACATGGTGATGTTGTTTCTAGTGCCTAGACTCACAAAAGCCACTACCAGCCTTTCTTTAAAATAAAAAGAGAGAGAGAGAGAGCGAGAAAGAGAAAAAGAAATCCCCTTTGCCTCTAATAATATGCAACCACTTACAATAGAATACAACAAAGTTTATATCCATACTGCAGACCAGAGATGAGGCCAGAGGGCCTTGCGGGGCCGTGGCCCCCACTAGGCTTCAAAATTTGCACATGGCCCCCTTATTTCTATCACACTTTTTTTGGTAAGATAAAAGTTTGGCACCCATAAATTCCAAAAAAATTATCAATATTATGTTATATAGTACATGGGCCCTCAGTAGACCATGATTAACCACTTAATCTAATGTCTTACATTGTGTTTTGGAAAAACAATACTGAAATAAAAACAACGTATCCTCAAAGCACTAGTGCGCCTAGCATGTTTCTACTTCCTTTTCTTTTTTCCTCAATGCCCCTAGAAGTGACAAAAACTTCACAAATACTACAAAGCAGAAGCAGCTTGATCTTAGATCGGCAGTTAGCAACCACAAATCTTACTCCCTCAATTTCGTTTTGTATGGCCAGGGTTGACAACACAGTCTTAGGAAAGCATGCTTCAAAAAATAATAATAATAATTACACAAAGTTCCTACTGTCCTTGCTTGAATAATTTTATTGGGATACTAAAATTTACTTGCATGCAAATCTCAAGATGAATGACATGGGAAAGTGATGACAAATTCTCTCTCTTTTTTTAAAAAAAAAAATTATATATATATATATATATAAATACATTGATCTGAGACTAATCTAATGGAAAGCAAGACTCATTCAAGGACATAAAGAGTATATCAGTCCATTTGGTTTCAACAAAAAATTTTATCTCCAAAATCATAAATCTGAAATTTTCAGTTAAAACCTGAAAAAAAATATAAGATTATTAATAACTAGACTGGCTTTATTGTCACACAGCACAAGAGGATTATAGCCAGACTCACATATTGCAAAGTTGACAGCAGTGCACGTAGATTTCCCTCTTTCCCTGCAGCCCAACGCTTGATTTCAACATCTAATGTTTCAGCAATCCTCTGAAATCATGAGCAGCTCAAAATCAGATATCTTAAACAACGTAAGTTGATAATAGAGAAGTTTTCAAGTCGAGAAGGTGCAAAATAATCTGAAGTACATTATATGCCAGCATCCTGTATCAACTACCAGAAGGTTGATAACAATGATAAAGAACCCAAGATAATATGTATGACAATTGTCAACCTCCCATTTGTGATTAGAAATCAAGTTCTACTCCTTAGAAAGGGGAGTAATGTGGCCTTCTTTAGGAGGTGAGGGAATTCTTCAACTTAATTATCACATGAATCTTTCTTCTTCAGAACTAACAATTTAATTCATTGCTCTATATGTGGATGTGACCACTTTCATCACAATTGTAAGCATAAGAAATACTATATTAATTCACTGACTTAACAACAGAAATCTCAATTGCAATTCATAAGTAAATATAATAAGATATTAAATAATTATAACCAATGACTTATTAACTATTAAACAGCCTGAGAAAATTTACAGTCAAGCCCAGGTTTCTCCGATAATCTGATCAAGGTTTAAGTGAATAACGGATGTTTTAGCTGGTTGGGTATTTAAGTTCAAACTTGTTTGTATCTATATACTCCTAATACAGAATTAAGCATTCCTATAAGTCATTAATAACAGTAATTATAGTTTTATCATCCATACAACTAGTTTGGTTTCCAACATCATGTATTAGGAAAGAATTAATTAATTGTTGGAAATACAGAAATAGGCATACTTTACATAAGCAATGCCATATTGCCACCACACAGAAATTACTGGGTTCTCCTTTGGCAGTTTACTTTCAGGCCAAGGATTCACAATGTTCTCAAAAGGGCCAAGGACCTTTGCTGTTGTGGTTGATCATGGGAGATGATATCCTTTAACCAAGTTAACTTGGTATAATATGGTTTTCCCCACAAATGCCATTGAATAAATATATTGCCAATGGTCCTACTGAAAAAGGCTCCAATAATGACAGTTACGACAATATAAGATGCACCGAGCCTTACATATGAAGATAAAAGTAAGTTTCCAGTAGTGATTGCTTATGTTTAAATTGAAAGGGTTTAATTGCCCATATTTCTCTTAAAATTCAGAGGAATCCAATTTCTCTGCAAATTCTCAACAAATCTCTTCCTCCCACTCCCCATGTCCCCTGGCACTTTCTCAAATTTGAATTTTCTGGCTCTTGCAAAACTGATAGGTAGACATAAGGATTTTGACCGCAAGAAAGAAATTGGATAATTATTTAGGCAGGAGATGAAATAAACTCAGAGAAACCATAGTTTGTTATCCAAGCAACATATGTGTTTGCTACTTAGAAGGCAAATTTAATGTCCAAATACCAAATAAAATCCCAGTACAACTCAAGCAATCGTACGAGTTTAGTGGTATAATACATCTATGTGTGTGTGTGTGTTGGGGGGGGGGGGGGGGGGGAAGGGAGTAAAATTATTGAAAGAATCAGTTTCTTTTCTTTTTTAATTTAATAAAAAAAGTCAGAAGGTTGTTTCTAAGAAATATACAGAAGCCAGTAGTGGACTGTTGCTATTGGGACAGCCAGCCCAGTCGTCAGAACAATTAGTAGTAGACAAAGGCTATGAAAATAGAGGTATGGGAGCAAGATTGCAGCATTGGAAATTTTGGCTGTACATTAAGAGGCCAGGAGAAGGATGAATGAACAATATTATATTATGTTACCCTATTGATATTGCATAAATGAAAGGTAAAAGGTAAGGCATTTTTATGACAATTTCAACTGAGGACATGTTCACAATACAAATGGTACTCACATGTCTTTCCTCTTGTTCTTTCTGAATTTGAAGGTCACGCTGATTCTTTTCAGCCAGAGCTTTAGCCTGAACAAATGCATAAATTAAATCTGAGAACTGAAGAGCATAGAATGAGAAAGAGCAAACACATTATCTCCCAAAGGAAGAGTAGACAACAAACCATTCCTTGTGCTAGAAACTATGAGGCTATATATACAGCCAAAGCAAGCTTGGTGTTTACCAGAATCCATGGCTAGTTGCACAATGTACAACCATTCCAAGCAAAAATTATTTTTGGCAAAAGCCTAACTTACTTCAGCAACAGTGAAGGAAAATTCAGAAACATCTTGGGGCAAGTAATACATACCGCACGCTCCTGGGTCCTCTGCTGTCGTTCTAATCTTGCCCTTCTTCTTTCTTCACTTTCTCCTTCGACTTCCTGGAATTCTCCAGATGAAGCAGCTTTTGCAAGCAAAACCATTCCACAAATTAGTACAGTGAATGAAGAAAGAGATAAATGGTAATACAATCACCAACAAAATATTACCTCCAAAAATTGAAGTGAGATCGTCAACAATATTAGCAGTTGAAGATGCTTTTCTCATATTAGATGAGGTACTGACAGATGATGTCCTCCTTGCCTCTTCAGCAGCTCCCTTACTCTGAAATAAGGAATCCATCATAGGGTCCTGAAATTGCAGGGGGGAAAAAAGTCATGCCCGGTGAACGAATATCATACCAAAGAAAATATAGTGCACTTTTGAAAGCTTTAGCCACTCACAGTAGTAGCTCTTGGTCTCGGTGCACTGCTTGCTCGACCCATGCTGAAAAATGATTCAAGATCATTATCGTTCTGTTGTTGGTTCATCCTTGCAGCAGCGGCAGCAGCAGTGGCTGCGGCAGCCCTTTCCCGGGCATCAGCAGCAGCCCTTTCTCGAGCCTCCGCTGCAGCTCTTTCCACGGCAGCCCGTTCTGCCCTACGTCTTGCTTCAGCTTCTGCTCTAGCAGCAGCAGCAGCAGCCTTCTCCCTGGCTTCTTTCTCCCTTGATTCTGCATATGCCCTTTCCCTAGCTTCTGCAGCAGCCTTCTCTGCTCTTTCTCTAGCTTCAGCCGCTGCCCTTTCACGAGCTTCAGCTTGTGCTCTCTGAACAGCAGCCCTTTCTGCACGTTCTCGAGCTTCAGCTTGTACCCTCTCAACAGCAGCTCTTTGAGCTTTTAATCGTGCTTCAGCAGCAGCCCTTTCCCGTGCCTCGGCAGCTGCTCTCTCCCGTGCTTCTCTGGTTGCCCTTTCCACAGCCTGTCTCGCCTTCACCCTTTCCCTCTCTCTCTCAATCCTCCTCTGTTCTCTCTCTTCCTCCTCCCTCAGTTGCCTTTCCTGATCTAATTTCTCCTGCTTTTCTCTATATTCTCTTTCTTGATCATCTCGTATTGCATGTTCATCTTTTTCTAGATGTACAGGCTCTTTTGTTCTAGCAGTTTTTGTACACTCTCTTTCCCTAACTTCTTTTGCATGCCTGAATTTTGCCTCAGCTCTGTCCATAGCTTCCTTCATGGCAGCCGCAGAAGCAGCAGCAGAGGAGTATGCATATACTTCTTCACCAGAATTGATACCAGTATACTCCTCAAAATTATTGGTAGTCATACCCATGGCGAATTCCTCAAGTTCATCAAATTGAGAACCAATTGGAGGTTGCATTGACTTAGAGTTTTGAGAGTATTGAGTGGAACTAGGTGAAGGAACAAAATCATTACTCATCTTCTTTGAATTTGAATCGAAAACTCCTGCTTCTGACATTGATGCTCTAGCTGGTATTGGTGGAGGAGGTCTCGAAGGCGGTGGAGCACTTGTGGGTTGTGTAAAAAGAGGAATTTCTGACACGATTAGCCATACATCATTGGATGGTTCCTTGTGTTCATCAGATTCTGGAGGCACGCCTACCTGGCAATTGATCTCAGTAGATTTATTGTCCGTACAGGAAGATGAAGCATTTTGACCAACAGACCTACGAGACTCGGCTGGAAAACTAGGCATGTCAAACACAGGTTGATGAGATTCATGTAACTTTTCATCATGCATCTTCTTTGAGTGACTCTCAGTATCCTTGAAAGATGATCTCCCAATAGGTTCAGTATTCGCAGAGGTTTGTGCTCCACCCATGCTTGATGCAGTCCTAGAAGGGCTCCCCTCCTTCACCCTGTTATTCATCTCAGATGAAAATGCGTGAGCAGGTTTTCTAAAGCTATCCAAGGGATCTATATCATCAAATATGCCACCGTTAACTGATGGACCATTGACATTTTTATTCTCATAATTACCAAGCTTGCTGATCTCTTCCAGTGGATCAGTGAACAGCCCGAAGGATGAAACAGCAGGGGTTGAAGTTGACTCCAAAACAACAAAAGGATTTTCTATCACATGAGAAGTTGACGCCCCTGAATTAACAGTTGTTTTTTCTGCCTGACTATGCTCTGGGATAGGCCTGTGCAACAAACATGTAGCTAAGATACTAATCAACTGGTAACAGCACATATATTTTAGTAATTATTGGTAATCCAATCCAATCATCTCAAATGCATTATTCCAACAGGCTCCTAGTTTTGCCAAGTCTCCTGGATATTGTTTCCTAACATTTCAATTATTATTCCAAAATGTGATGTTTGAACTTCAAAGTTTTAAACAGGTAAAAAGCCTGAGGTGAGCATATCTTTCTCATGCATGGCAAAGTTTATGAATAAGATGATAACTACATTTGCTAGGATATCTCTTGTTAATAATTAGATAATGATGTAGAATAGTTAAGTCCTATGGGACCTTTGCCAACATGCATCATGGACCAACTTCACCCATTATCGAATTCAATTCAAAGGTTCAAAGAAAGGTGGAAGGGGAAGGATTAATTTGATGGTTTGTCACTTCCCCATGAACCTGCATAGTGTTTATTCCTTATTAGAATCATAGAACTAATAACATTGAATATACTCTTCAAAAGGACATTATGCATTCCCCCAAGGCTTGTACTTTCATGATCTCCCAACTTAGTGCATTTTTGTTCACTATTACTATCTAATCAACAATCCAAGTGGTCAGAACACATTTACCAGTAAAGCAGAATAAGTCCTCATATAAGCTTTGCCACATTGGTATGCATTTGGAAACTAACAGAGGTATTAGGTTATAACTCCCGAAAGCCAATCATAAGCACACTCAGAACTATGCGAGAATGCATGCATATAAAAGAGAATCCGCCAAAACTTACTGATCACACAAAATGTGCACCAGTGCTAAAGCTCTGCAAGCCACAAAGCACAAACTTAAGGATATAACTCCACATACCCAGTAGTCTCTTTTGTAACTGCATCAGACTTGAATGCATAAAGCTATGACAGATATTAAAGATGTGAGTGCTAAAGAGATAAAAAATAAACCATTCACGGTCTAAGTTCATGATATTATACAGCCAGTTGCAGGCAATATGGTTCATTCAAGTGTTCTATCATTTATATGAGTTTTAAATAGTAACAGACATTCTATGGTAGTACTAAAATTCTAGTTTTATTTTACTTGCAAAATAATGCCAAGATTTAATTAGATATATTGCATGCACGTTTTTCACTTATAGTCAAGAAGACACAATTTTTCTAAATAGGTCATTCTGCTGAACCACACTGTTAGTAGACAAAATGAGTATACGGTAATTTTTTTGTCATAGCATAAAATATAAAAATCTAATTTATGAAAGTCCAATTTCAAATAAAAGCAGACATTATAAGCTTTTGAAAACCATATAATTTATTATTTTTGGTTAAAAATTCAAATCTCTAGCTAATTTTGAAATTGACTAACAAATTCTGACAAAAGCAGGTTTTTAGTCTGATATTCTAAACCACAACAAGCATTTAATATCACTAGATGCGCATTTAAATTTCAATCCCATAGTTTTTGTAGCTTGCTTGATTTCATATTGTAAAGAGTCATGGGTTTTAAATTTATTTCTGAAAAAAAAAGGTTGGAAGATACATTTAAAGCCCTAGAGAATGTCCATCTTGCAACTTAATTATGTCCTTCAGCTAAAATATATTGGCAAAAATACAAACCTAACTAATCTTACATACTAAACAAACAATTCTATACTCTGAAATACTAACTAGATTATCTGTAAGGATTCAACCCAATACCAGATACTTCACATAATATATAAACAGAATAATATTTTCAAACACAACTTATGATAGGCTTTTGGATCACATCGAGTTAATGGAATGTCAGAAAGCAGGTGCACTACCTGTCACTCCCTGTGGGACTGCTGCCCCCAAACCCGGGTAGTAGATCATCAAAACCTCTTGAACTATTGTTACTCTTCAGCTCAGACTTCTCTGTCCGGCCTAAATTCACAAAAAGATCATCAAATGGAGCACTTTGTTTCTGATTCACATTTGACTGAGAAGAAATGCTCGTAAACACATCCTCATCGTATCTAAGGGAGGAAGAAGTCGATTTACTCTTCAACCCGGGCAAGCCATCGAAAATGTCTTCGTCATAGACAGGTTTATCGTATACCGGCGATGAAGACCTGTTCTTTGCATCGTTGCCCGAAGTCGATGAACCCTTGAAAATCGAATCGTATTCGAAATCCGACACCGAAGATGCCGATTTACTGTTTTTGTCGCTCGTGTGTTTCGGAGGTCCACCAAAAACATCGTTGAACAATAATCCATCTCGATTGTGATCGAACGGAGATGATGTCGACGATGATCGAGCACAGCGATCCATACCCTGCGATCCGATTCCCGCGTTCGCTTTCTGCGGCGCCATTGGAGCTGATTTCCCTTGGGGCTTGAAGCCAAAGTCCCTGGCTAACACGCCAAAGTCGTCCATTGATGAACTTCTGCTTCGCCTTTCCGTTACTTACAAATTTGATTTGCCTTTGGATCTTAAATGTGGTTCCGAATCGGATCTAGGTCGAACTTCCTTCCGTGGAGCAGCAACTCTGGACAGTGGACCGAAAAGGAATAAAAAGATGAACAGTGGCGTTGTCTAGGGATTGAATGGTGGCAAGGATTGACGATCTGAAGAGAGAGAGAAGAAGACGAAATTGGGAATTCACGGAAGCTGCTGCACCATATTATGAAGGAGACCTCTGAAGGTGTCCCAGGCGTGTAAGCCCACTGTCTCTCCTCTCGAACCTGGTCTTCTTCTTTCTGTTCTGTCTCCAAGCTCGCCATTTTTTCCTAGTTTAATTTTCGTTTATTTACGTACAAAACCTGAATTTTTATGATTTTACATGCCAACCTCTATAGTTCTCGGTAATTATTTTGGAGTTCCTTTTTTTTCCGTGTTTGATTTTTGTTTATTTACGTACAAATCCTGAATTTTTATGATTTTCTATGCCAACCTCTATGGTCCTAGATAATTATTTTGAAGTTTTTTTTTTTTTTGTATTGGGCCATCTTAATTTGACACCAGGCTTAGCAAAAATTTGTTCGTCACTCGGCTTATTAAGTGAAAATTAGACATTTGTAAGTCTTAACTACATGGTTAGCTCATTTTGTATGCATTATTAAACTAAAGTTATACATGAAGTTATTAAATATTTATGAGTTATTTTGTACATTAATATACAAATAAATTTATATAATTGCCCATTAATACATTATATTTATTTTTAAGTTTTGATAATTATTTTAAATTTTAAAATAAATAACTTATAAAGAAAATTATTAATTAAAAAGTTTAAAATCAATTATAAGTGAATCTAGTGTAATAGCCTTATTTTTACAAGTTAATCAAACATTTTAATAAAGGGGCTTGATTGCAAGAATTAGAGATTTTAGGTTAAATTTGTAAATTTTGAAGGATATTATTAAATGATTTAAGCAATTTGAAGGTCTAAGTGAGAAATCAAGAAGTTAGGGGTTTGAATTTAAACTTTCGGTGGTCAATTTGAAGGGAAATAAAAAAGCGAGATTAAAATAAAACGACATAGAAGATCAAGGACCAAAATCAAAGCAAGACGGGGTGATATGGAATAAATAGAAATTTAGGGGGCTGAATTTAGAAAATCAAAAAACTTCTAGTCAATAACCGATTGGAAGATCTGGATGATTCAAACCTAATCGGTAACCAACTCTTAGATTAATATACATAAAGAGATGTGTGCATGTATGTTGTATACATTTTCCCTCAACCAATATCAACTTTCAAAGTTCTTGTGGCTTGAATTTCTTCAAATAAGTCTAGTAGAGCCATGACAAGTCAAACAGGAAATCACCAAATTTGATCCTAAAATCTATAAAAACATGTTGCAATAATCGATTCTTAAGCATTGATTTTTCAACCCTTAGCCAGTAATTGATTCAAGTAAGCTCTATTTTGAGTTTAATTTTTATTTTTGGCAAGTCGAGTCAAAATTGCAAGGGTTTGGGTTGTTATAGGTTTCGGGTAAAGAAGAAAACCTAGATAGAATGTTGGTCTGTGCTGGTCCGACTAGGCCGGCTTAATGCCATTAGATAAACTCAATCGGTTCAAGGGTTGATTTGATTGGGATAAAGGGGATTAGACCAATTCTAGGTTTTTCAAATTCAGTTCCATTAGATTGAACCAGTTCTAAGAGTTAGACTAAGCAGTTCAACTTTGGGATTGATGATTTTGTGACTAAACCCACCCAATTCTAGGATACAAAGGCCAGTTCAGGAGCTTTGTGACTGGTTCAGGCCATTTCAATGAGGTTTAAGGTCGGTTCAGTTTGGTTCTAAAGAGCCTTGACCTGGTTCAATTTGGTTCTAGGGGATTTTGATTTGATTCAGTCAAATTTTGAAAGGTTTTGGTCTGATTCAATCTGATTCTATATAATTTTGGCTTGGTTCTGAAGGGTTCTAGTCCCGTTCAATTCGATTTTGGAGGATTATGGTCTGGTTCTGGAGAATTATGGTCTAGTTGAGTTCACAGTTCATAGGTGTGTAAGGCTGGTTCAGCCTGGTTCTATGACATTTGAGACTGGTTCAGCCTAATTCAAAAGTATCTAGGGTCGATTTAGGCTGATTCATGGACATTTAATGATTGGCTCACTTCAGTGTAAGAATTTTTACACGAGATTAGCTCATGTTTGGGTTTATTTTAGGTTCGGTTTTAAATAATGAGCCTCAAGATATGTGCCAAGTTTTTAGAGTGGAGTTGAAGACTAGATTAGGGAACTGAGTCTTTAAGTAGTTTGAGTTTTGGTTCTAGTTTTGACGTTATATCACTGTAGTTATAAATACTCCCGATAAGACATATTTCGATAGTTGAAATTATTCAGAGATTTTGGTTTCAGCTTGCTTCATACTGTGAGTGATAACACTTACTTCATACATGTGTTTTGATTTTAATCATTATTTATCTGTTATTATAAGTGTTATTAGTTTTGGAAATTAAACCATGGGACAGGTATTTGATTTTTCTAAAATCTTAAATGAGCTTTTCTTTATATACTTGATTTAGATCAAAAGTTATACCTCTATTATATACATATGTATTTCTTAAAAATCATATGCTGGGAGTTACTCTAGTTTTAGTTTTGGACAAACACAATTGTGTTTTAGCATTACATGCTTGAAATATGCTCCAGTTCTAATTATGGCTCTAGTTCAGTACAAAATCCTGATATGTGTTATGTGATATGTGACATGTGATACCTCCAATATAATACGTTCTATTGTGAAATGAGATTCTAGTACTCTGATACTCCCATGTATTTTCGAAATTGTGAGATACATATGTGTGTGGTTTTGAATGGTATGTACTCATGCTCACTGCCTTTTTATTTATATATGTTTGGCTCATTTTACGAAGCATATCTTAGATGATTAGAGTATGTATTATCGTTTACTGAGTTTCGTACTTATCCATTTTTCAACATTTTTCAGATCGTAATGTAGGCTCGTATTTCTAACTGCTTTTCCAAGGGAGTACGTGAATTTCAGTAAACCTACTTCAAATGTATAGAGTTTTGTTGCTTATATCACTTATATTTTAAAATCGTTCAACTTACTTTTTAGAAAAGGTTATTCTGATTGTATAAATTTTGATATTTATATTAAATTATGCATTATATATGTTGTTCTGTCTAAAACTTGCTGGAGTTAGTAATCAATTCTTAGTGCTAGTCACGTACATGATATTGAGATGTGACATCTAGAGATTAAAATCAATAGAATCAAAATTGAGTTCAGTAAAACTTCAGCCTAGGTCAACTAAAATTAAACCTACATTCCAGTTAATATTTGCCCAAAATTAAATAATTTAAAATTACATTAAATAAACATGACCCAACTCACCTCATTTACAAGGAGATTTAAGCAAGCTTAGGGTTCGAAGGTGTGAAATTAAGTTAATTTAACAATTAAAATAAAAAACAAATATAAAGTTAAAAATTTTATTTATATGAAAATGTTGGCAAATTGAAACATAAATAAATGAAAAGAATTGGAAAATATTCCTATCAGTTTATTTGTTAGTTATGCTATATTTGGAAACATTTTTTTCCAAGGAGCCTTTTGCTATTTAAAAAAATATTATATATTAGATAAATGTTTTCATGATTCATGTTTTTTGTTTTATATGTTATTTTCTTGTATTTCATTTACCAGAGCATGCTTCTTAATCGTAGCACAAATGTAATTAAGATGGAGATAAATTAAATTAAATAGTATTTTGCATTCTAAGCAAATAAAGGTTGGTCGAGTTTGGCCAGAAAGCAAGAGTAAGTGGATTAAATTTTTACTATTTTTGTTTGGATAGTAATTTAGTAATATGTGAAAAATGAATGATTTGATTATTTAACTTTGTTAATTCACACATTCAAAAATTTAATAAAAATAAAAATTACAAATTTTTACTGACTTTTCTTGACATTTTACAAGCCCGTGTAAGAATGGTTACATTTGGATTAGAGAGGGTAATAATTTGGAAAAATAATAAAGCTGGACAACTTGGTGAAATTTATAATTCATATGGTGAAAATGTAAAACATTTTTCTTTGAGATAAAAAAAAATTGTTAGTTAAAAATATTTATATTTTCAAAATACCTCTATTGTTACAACACTTATAATTATAAATATTTGCAATCACAAATATGAATCTGTATAATTATAATTATATATCTGTGTAATTATTTCAGAATTCTTTATTATATAGATACAAGTTTAAAATTACACAAATTTATACTTATAATTACAAAATTTATATTTATAAGAGTTAATATAATATGGGTATTTTAAGAATATAAATGTTCTTAATTGATTTTTTTTTTCTTTTTGATATCAAATGAAAGTACTTTACATTTTGACCATCCAAATAATTATAATTACCAAATCATTGTGATAAGTAATTTTCCCTAATAAATTTGAAATTAGCAAGAAGGGATTTGAAAGACTTGGATTATGTAACGGATGTTTGGGAATAAGTTATCTTCTCTTTTGCTTATTCTTTATGTTATTGAAATTACTCTTCTAAACATAACAGTCAATTTGAATAATCTCATTTACCAAACTTTTATTCATTATTATTTAGATAAAAATGAAATAATTCACTTTTTTAAATAAAAGTTCAATTAAAATGACAAAATATGTATAAGATTTATTTAAAGAGATAACAGATTTATAATAATTTGAAGAGCAAAGGAATAAAATTCATGTCATAAAGATGCCATGAAATATCTTTACCAGGGATGAAGTGATTTTGAAACATGAGAATTTTTATCATACAAAAAAAGGAAAAATTAATCATGAAAGGACTAAAACCTAAGGGTGTAGTTTGGTTGGTCCACTTTCTATTTTTATTTTCAGTAAAAATAGAAAACATAATTGAAAACATGTTTGGTGTCCCATTTTCATCTTCAAATTTTGAAAACGTTTTCTAAATTTGGACAAAAAGAGAAAAGGATAAAAAGCTATTTTTTGCATTTCAGTCTAAAACTGAAAACGTGGTGGGATTTTTGTAATAAAGTCGATTTTCAGGCTTTCTCTCGTACTACTCATGTCCATGCTACTGTTACATGACATGTTTGCTGGCAACCACAGCCTCTCTGTTTGGTTTGTTCGTGATGTAAAATGGCTTGTTCACCGGAGTGCTGAGCGGATGGGGAGAGGTCGTGTCTATTTTCATTCGTTGTGCTCTGTTCACAGAGTCGACGTTGTGTCTATTGTCCGTTTGTCGACTCTGTGCGTAGAGTCGAATAGAGTCGACGTCGAAGCTCTGTCGATTAGTGACCCGTGATGACGATGGAGCAAGGTTAAAGCCACTAAAAATTCGAGCGTGAACTGTTGAAATTTCGATGGAGCATGGACTAAAAATCCAAGCAAGCCATTGAAATTTTGATCTTAAGAATTAAAATTTCTACAAATTGCTTTAGAATTATTGTTATTTGGATGATGAAAAGCAAAATACCTGAAAAAAAATTATTGAGAAAACCTGGAAATAGCACCATAATGAAATCGGGTTACGATCGGGTCTGCTCGACCTAATCGTGACTCAGCTAGAGGTAGGGGACGACCTATTCAATGAAATTTTATTTTGGTCTCCAAATCTTCTTCTTTCTTCAAATTGGTTCCTGTACTCTTCAGATTTTGTTTTAAATTATAGGATTTTTAATTTATTCAATTAAATTCCTATCAAAAGCCCTAAAATTCTAATTTTATTCAGTTAAATCATCAGTTTTAATTTATTAAAAATGAAGTAACCACATATATTTTCTTTATTTTTATTTTTTAAAAATAAAAAATGACAAATCTTACCAAACATGTTTTCTAAATTTGAAAATTTTGAAATAAAAACTACTTTTGAGAAAATAGAAATAGGAAAGGAAAAGAGAAAACATTTTGGCAAACCATATAGGCCCTAATTATTCATAACTAAACAACAAAATTATATATATGCGTGTAGTGAACACTAAGTTCATGTTAATTTAAAAAAAAAATCCCGAAAATTGTCTCTTGTAATTTTTAATACCAAACTTTATATTATAATGGTTAAATTATTTAAGATAAAATCATATACATTTTTATATAATATTACGAGTATCTTTTTGAGAATAAAATATATTTGAAAAATTACGAACCGAGATGTTGCATGTTTTCCTGCGTGAGTCCCCAGTAAAAATTAATTTACAACATTTTCCAATAATAATCACAAATTAAGACCAAGTAAATGCTCGGATTATATAAACTAATAAAAAGCATTACATAAATTCAATAAAAATAGTATTATAAATAATTAGGAAAAAATACTAAGCCACTTAGCTTATTATAATTTGTTACTTGGATAACCATTTTTTTATTAATGACTTATAAGGCTTAAAATAAAAAAATATTGATCCAAAAGGTAATTTTGATTTTCCAAAATATCTTTTTAATGAAAATCAAAAATTTTGAAATTTAAAATATTAACTTTTTTTAATGAATGAACAAACTTGTTAATATTTTTTATTATAATAAGTAATTTAATCTTGTACAATAAGAAATTTATTTTGTTTTTATAAAATATTTTTATACAACATATAATTAATTTTAATATTTTAAATTATTTATTGTCTAAAAGCAAGTGGATAAAGAACCGTTAATTAGTTTTAGTCAAAAAATTGAGTTTTCTTTAGGGTAAGGATGTGTCTACATGTCATTCAAACAAAATTAAAAGGAAGTAGAGTGTTATTCATTCTAAATTTTACCATGGTAATTGTTAGCTTATTTTGGGTTGAATCGCCCGATTTAAAAGGCCACGGGTTGGGACAAGGAATTGGGTTTAGTTTAGAGTTATATTTGAAATTGGGTCAGAATAGACCAATTAAGTAAGTTGGGTTTGGGCTGAGAATGGGGCTTGGCTTGAAGGATTGGGCCGCTACATGGATTGGATCTGGGCTATCAAAAGAGAGTTGGACTAATAAGGTTGGGCCAAGTTTCTAACAAAAACCAGCAGACTGATGGAGCTGGACCATGGGCCGCTTAGGCTGGGCCAAAAGAAAGAGCAGGATGTTGGGCTTACATATGCGTGGAGCAGGGCAAACCAAGTTAGGCTGTCAAGAGGCCAAGAGGCCATGGGCCGACCTAATATCAAAAGGGGCTCGGCCCCATCATGCGAACTTGGGTCAGCACATCTGACCAACTCAAGTGGAATCAGCCCAAACCGGAATTAAGCGATCTTGGGCATCAAGATGAACAACCGGGTCAAGGACTTGACGCGAGTCCATACGAACTGCACAGATGCTTCAGTTGGCCATGGAGGAAGACAAAGGCTGATCAAATAGCATGGAAATTTCTGGAAAAATGGAGATTGTGTCACACCCCGCCCAATTAGGAACCTGGTGGGGCGTGACAGCCGGGCAACGATTAACACCCACCGGACGAAAATTCGGCAGCATACCAACTGCTAAACCCTTCTGTCTAAACTTAACTTATACCTGTAACAAAAAATCACGTCTCCAACACAAGTACATCAACCACCATCATCATCAATATCTCATAACCAATATCATAATCCAAGGTTCAAAAATACAAACGATCACTATAAAAATCTCATTGTAATAACATAGTTACACCATTTTCAAAATAACTCTAGCTATCACAAAATATACTCTCAGCTATAACTAGCCGCCTCAACTAGTAAGCTGTGAAGGCGCGTGCGGTAACGAGTGCGAGGGTGTCAAAAATATAAGTCTGGAGCTAAAAAATAAAATAATGAGAATATAATTCCTAGTGAATAGCATATGAACTAAACTCAGAGAAACAGAGAGGGTTTTGTATCCATTGCATACAAGTCCAACATTTATACACATTTATAACAACTAAAAGCATAATAAGAAATATCATAACAAATGCTTTTGTTTTGGAGTATATCAATCATACCCAAAATCCATGATCAAAGTCATTAATAAAACATCTTGGAGAATACATTTAAGTTTTAATCATGCATAAGTCATATAGTTTTAAATCGGTGTGTACAGTCGAATCTCTGAAGGCAATAAGACATTTAAAATATCATAATCATTTAAATATGTCGGATGCTACTACACTGTGCAGCCTGCACCGTGGGTCATCACTCCCAGTCAAGCTGACACAGTCTGTGGTACTCTGAGACCCCACTGGGTCCAATGTCATATACGTAGGATTGCCACCTGCTGAGATGGCTGCCTGTCATTCTACTCTATGTGCCGAAGTACTGAAATCTCATAAAATCATCGAAATTGACATATAGGATAAAAGCATAATATAAACACTCTGTTTCCATGTTTTCATACCAATATACATTTATGGTTTTCAAAATAATTCATATCTTCGCATAAAACATATATTTAATCAAAAGCTAAGTTTAGAGAATATGCCACTCACATCAGGTATATGGTATAAGAGTAAGGTTCGGGAGCTGTAGGCTCGGAGTCAGGTTCAACTCTGCTTTCTTCTCCTACACGTGAGATACATATACACAATGAGAAAACATATCCTTAACAAAGTGCAAATGCATGTTTATGGCCTAGGTTATACGAATACAAGCCTTTACTCTTTCTCTCAACTTTGAGTTCAACCAAACATAGCCTTAGTCTCTCTTAACCTTTTAGGTTCAATCAAACATGTCCTTAATCTCTCTCAACTATTGGGTTCAAACCAAACATGCCCTTACTCTCTTCAACTTTTGGGTTTAACCCAACATACCCTTAATCTCTCTATTTCAAACCATAAATATAAGATTAAGATCCCCAAAAAATCTACCATAAATATAGATTCACCCAAACACAACAAAATCTAAAGTTATTTTAGCTAATCCACCAAAATCATGCAAAAATTCCTATGGGTGGGGTTAAACCCACATCTCTCTCTCTACAATACACAAACATCATCAAATACAAAATCTACACAATTAAAAGCTCTAGAAAGGAGTAAATAAGCTAGATGTACAAAAATTTTGAAGAAAAAAATTAAGTAGTAGTGAAAACCCATACCTTTTTGGATGATTTCTCCCTTCCCTTAGGTTTTTCTCCCTTCTTCTTCTCTCTCTAAGGTTTGGTGCGGGAATGACTTGTTTGGTAAGCCTTAGAAGGGTTTGGGATGTTTAAAGAAAAGTTATGGGGCAAAAAGACTAAGTTGCCCATATTCTTAAAACCTCTCAACTTTTATTTCTTAAGAATTTTTGGATCAATTTTGGGTACCCTAGGATATCTCCCAAATCTTTGGTTTATAATTCTAGGAGTTCAAAAGGATTTAGAGGTATTTGGAGGGGTTAAAAATCTCAAAATTTTAAGAAAAATTGGAAAATTTGCGTTTCAACGTGCTACGGCGCGGTCTGGCACGCTATAGCGCCCAAACTAGTGTCTACCGTGCTATAGCGGACCTGGGCACGCTACAGCGCCCAAATTATAGAATACAGCACGCTGCTACAGTAAGCTGTGACAATTTTTTTTTTTTTTTGTTTTTTACAAAAACTTAAACTTATTTCCAAACTTTCATACATATTTCCCTCAACCTTAAACCCCTCAAATCCTTCCAAATAAATTTTAAAAACTACCAAAATCCATAAGTTTACATAAAACTAAAACTAAAATCGGTTTGAGTTGTTATAGATTGTGATGAACAGAGCTCAGATCGAGGATCTAGGACATAAATACGAAGGAGATTTAAGCGAGGATAGGATCGGTTAACCAAATATGAGGAAGAGGCTAAATCCGTGAGTATTGGTTGCAGATAAGGGAGATTTCAAATCTATAGATGAAGAAAATTGGGAAAAGATTGGCGAGAGATAAAGGAGATCTAGGAAGATCAAAGCTGTTTTGAGTTGCAGCTGCAGATCGCGAATAACATATAGCAGACTATGAAAACTAGGAGCTCGATCTTCATACGTAGATGAGCCCTAACCGAATGATTCAAATAAGGGAGGATTATTCGAGTTAAATTAAAGATAAACCTTATTGAATAGGGGTGTTATTTGACTAAGTAAATGATAGGATTGTAAGCCTATAAGTGAGCCTCATTTGAGAGTGAAACCCCCGACTGCTTAGAGAAGAGAACAGAGGGTTGAGAGAGGTTCGATCGAGTGAGGGAGTCCTTCTATAATCTTTGAAAGGTTAATGAAAGGTTGGAGGCTGGGTGAGGCTTTGTAAACAGTGAGAGTTGGGTGTGTGTTCTGGCTTTGATTATGTTTTCTTCTTTCTAGGTTGGGATTTGGAGGGTGTTGGAGTGTGTTTTAGGATTTAGTTCAGGTGTTGGTGTTTGATCTTGGTTCGGGATTAAAGATCCCAGAACCAGATTCGAGCTATAAGAAGTGCAGACGCAGACAACCCAAGAAAGACGAAGTGCGTGGATCTCACACGCCAAGCAGATTAGAGGCGCATGAGAAAGCAGGCACATGTGTGGCATGTGGCTATCAAGCCAAATGCGCGAGTCAAGTGAAAGGGGCACGTGGGGTGCATGCCATAGCCTGACGAGATTTGAAACGCGACATTTTGGTAAGGAATTCAAAACCAGATGAGGCTTACTATTTTCAGGCTGGAAATAGGCCAGTTCCTGGGTTAAAGGCCAAAAATTATTGGGCTTCCATTGAAACCCAGTAACAAACATAGTATCAGAGCTTCGGTGAGCTTAGGCGGATAGAATGACATCCAACTATAGCACCCGATTTCCCAAAAAAAAAAAAAAATGGGGGGAGATTTTTTTTCCCCAAATCTCACTTTCTCTCTCTTTTTTCCCGATTTTTCGCCCTCACCCCTAGTTTTCTCTTCACCTTTTTCTTTTTTACTTTTCCATCTTTTTCTCTTTCTCTCCACTCTCCCCATCTTCTTCTTCTTCACTACAAAATTACAGTCGACCAGCAGCTTGGTTTTAGTTGCTTGAAGACCACCCGAACAGCCACGAGTTGCTTTGCCTGAGCTGCTGTCCCGCGCTGTTCCACTTTGTCTAAAGTTGCCGAACTAGCCACCTGTTGCTAACAAAGCCCGAACTAGCATTGCCGCACAAGCCCCGTTCTAGCATCGCTGCCCGAGCCCCGCTCCACCATTGCCCAACCCCGTGCCGCCTAGACCCAACATTCTCAAAGCCAAGCCGCCAGCGTAGTGTCTGCTTGAACCCAGTCCGCTTGAGTTGCCTGAAACGGTCTGCCTAAACCGCTTAAAACCAATGCCATCCGAGCCTATACAACTTGAGCAACTGGATCTGCGCTGAACCACCTGAAGAACCGATTTGCAAGGAACCGGTTCGCTGATACGGCTAGTCACGTGAAGGATTACGCAAGGGAGTACGGTGAGAAATAATATGTATTTCCATACTTTTCATGAAAATGCATAAATTGTCCATATGATTATCATTGTTCATGTGTTAATGGTTGTGTTATGAACGTATTGAATGCCTGTCTGTGAATAAGCTGTAATGTGTTCTAAATGGAAGGTTCAAAAGTGATGTGAATTTTGATGCTTTGTTGACTCAAGGTATGTAGGGACGGTGGTAAGTAGGGATGGTGGTAAGCATGGACGACGGTAAATCGGGCGGTCGGTGCTCGCTATTCCTGTCTGTAATTCTAGCCTACAGTACTTGGACATGTTTTCATTTTTTAGGCGTTCATGAGTGATTCTTGTATGCTTTCGTGATGTATATGTGATCTTACGACAGTGTGCCTGTATGTGATATATATGTTACTTGGACACTTAATGATTCGACTGTTGATGTTGATTCATGCGTTGAATTAGGTTGTTCTATGCCAATAATAAAGTGTTTTTTGTATATTTCTAAAACTTGAATTTGCATATTATGACTCACTGAGCGTTAGCTCACCTTTTATTTTTTCCCCTCCAAGTTCAGTTTTGTTTGCTGTTGGAAAAGTTTTTTGATTGGTGAGCCCGTGTTTGATTACGTTCTTGGTTGGAGTTATTTCATTATTTTGTATTATTTCCATTGCGATAGTTTAAAAGTTAGTAAATATTTTAAAGTTGCTCCATTTATCCACAGGCAGGATCTCATTTCCCTGTGTTCTTAGTTAACGTGCTTATGATATTATTATTGATTTCATTATAGTTAATTGATAGTTTTTTTTGTGAATGTACATATTGATAATCTATAGTTGCAAACAGAAGCATATGTCAGAAACTGTTAGATCTTACTTATATTCGCTTTTAACTGCATGGAGTCACTGTTAGGATTTATAAATTATGTTTTTCACAAGTTGAAAAATTGTGATATGTCCTATTTTTAGGGAAAGTTCTGCTGAAAAATTTTGAAAATTCCATACAAAGATTTATTTTGGTAGTGATTCTAGAGGCTAACTAGGGTGGGTAAGTCCACCCTAGTGCCAGTCACGTGCCCTTTATTTTGGGTCATGACACCAATGATCGTTACGTGTCACTCGAGGCAAAAGTTCGATAGCTAAAAACATTGATGGGTCAACCTTCACAACGCTCGACGTTTCCTTGTACTTGGCTGTTGAAAGAATACAAGAGTCGATGAAAAGACTTTAGAAAACGATGGGGAGTTTTCTTTCAATGATTGAGGGACTAAAGTAGATTGTGAATGAGGTAACTGGGCTCCCTTCCCAATTTGATTCTTTAACAACAAC